>AP028430.1:13712643-13863472 GCA_036509395.1 Antheraea yamamai
CTCATGCTTACGTAGCATGTCATGTTATCTATACTATAATAAAACTGTAGCAAGGTCAAATCTGTACATTAAATATTTTTTGAAAATTTTTATCGGAGTAGACTTTATTATCGATATAGAAGCCAAAAATAATCTTTTTGCAATTTTTGTCTGTCTGTCTGTCTGTCTGTCTGTCTTTCTGTCCCTGTGAACACGCATCACGCTGAAAGTACTGAACCGATTTTAACGAAACTTGACACAGTAATAACTAATATTCCAAGGTTACATTTAGGATACTTTTTGTCCCATAAAACGCAAGGGGTTCTCCAGGATAACGAAAGATAAAAAAATTTAGTTAATGTAACAAGACTTTTTTGCAACACCTTAGTACAAGAGCCAGCAACGTTGGAAGAACGAGAATTTTAGAAAAGCTGGTTCTTTAATATGAAGATATATTATGCCCTTCCAAACAGGATTCAGGATACGTGGTAGCCGGTTGACGTTGTGTTTTTAATACGCATCACACCTTTACAGGTCAAAATGTTGGGTTATAAATAATTTAAGGAACATTTTTTTTCAGTAACTATTAAACGCTATTAAAACATGAATTTATCACTGTCAGGGAATTTTGTTATTGACACTAATATGCCCGATGATATTCTTTATAAATAAAATAATTCATTTCAAACCATTTTATTTTTTCCATTGCAAAGAACATATTTTATTTTATTAACCATTATGATATTGAGATTTCACCGTAAACAATGAAAAACAACGATAAACGTAGACATATGACTTGGGACTAACGCCATCTTGATTACATGCGTCTATAACAGGCGCTTTCACAAGTATCACTATCTTTATCATACATAAAATGGGGTAAACATATCAATGCAGATGCAGAATGTAGCTCTAAGTCTCTTAATGTTTTCAAAGCATTAGCCGGTTCTAACTGGGGTGTTCATCCATAACATTGAGTTCGTTTATACTTCAATATTATACGCAGTCGAATTGACTATGCGAGCTTTCTTTATGATAATAGTGCTCAGATTAACCTCTATAAACTTGAAAAAGTCCAAAACCAGGCCATGAGAATTATCGAGGGTTTCATTAAAAGTACTCCAATCCACGTTATGGAAAGCGACTTGAGCATATGTCCGTTACATCTTAGGAGACAATATTTAGCTGGCAAAATCTATTAAAATAAATGTAGATGGTATTTGGAAGCCAAAGAGTCAATATGATATTCTTAAAATAAAAGATATTTGTCTTCAATATATAAATAAATATTACCAAATTTTGTTAAAATATACACTGACGGATCTAAAGCTGGTAATTATTTAGGAGCCGCATTTTTTGAGTCAAATTCCAAAACTTTTATGAAATTTCAAATTGATGAAAATATTTCAATTATGCACACTGAACTGACAGCAATTGCAGAGGCCTTATCATTTGTAGAATCCACTGAGTCCATTAAGATTGTTATTTTATCCGATTCAAAAACTGCTCTTCAACACGTAGCTCGATGTACCTTGACTTTTCGAGGAATACCGATAGCCTACACTATTTTGAAGCAATTACTAGATTTCAAAGCAAAGAACAAAGTAATTGTTTTACAATGGATCCCTTCTCATATAGGTATAACTGGGAATGAAAGAGCTGATCTTTTAGCTAGAGAAGGATCCTCCGAAGGTGCTATTATTAATATTTTACCAACTTATTTGGGTGTATGCTCAGTATTTAAAAATAGCTGTTACTCGCATTGGAAGGAATACTTTGATGAGCGTTCTAAAACAAAAGGAATATGGTACAGAACGATTCAGCCACATCCCTTAAGGTCACCATGGATTGATGACAGTACGATTTGCCGTCGGGAAGCAATCACAGGAATGAGATTACACTCAGAACACATCCCATGTAAAAAGTTCGCCTACCAGATGCGTAAAGTACCATCAACACTCTGCCAGAGTTGTGAGCTCATCGATGACGTGCACCACATCCTGGCAGAATGTGTTCGAAGCGAAGATATTAGATCTCGGCTTAATGCTTCTGGTTCGTTCCACACTGGTTTGTACAATTCGTTATTGTCTGAACCCACTTCGAAAGACGCTAAAGAATTGTACAAAATTAATATAAGCTATTGTTAAGTTTATTGTCATTCTTATTGTTATATAGTTGTATGTTACTTAGGCGATATAGTCGCGCAGGCGACTAAGCCTTCATTAAAAATAATAATAATGTTAAAATTACAGCTATCTTAACATGGTTTGAACATACTTATTTGATTTACAAAAAAATTGCATCGGGCACGTTATTGTTAATAACAAAAATGTCTGGCGATAATAATTTCATGTGTTAGTAGCGTTTCAAAGTTAGTAAAAAACAATACATTAAAAAATTATATAAAAATCAATATTTTTGCCTGTAAAGGTACGATATGCACTAATAAATGCAACGTTTACAGCCAGGTAGCCCGCACACTGTTCGGAAGAACATAAAGATATATAAAAACTGGCTTATTGAAATTCTTTTTCGAAACCGTTACTAGCTCTTAGACAAATAGTTATAGGTAAGTGACATTTGACGCGTCGTGTTCATATCTTTTTAATATTTCTATTTTTCTTCAATACAATGGAGTGTGAAAAAGTTTTAATACAAGTTGAAAATAGTTATGATATCATTCAGTGTTTCATTTATCATTATTTATTTTATGAATACATTTTATCGTTTAATTTACAATTTAACTCTATCAACTTGATATTTTATAATGTAAGCTCTACTGACTGTATAGTAAACGTCTACAAAAAAGGGAAAGGAACTTCGTTAGAAACTGGGGGTCCATAGACCTCTAAAGCTTTTTTTCACATTACCGCCAATTTATGTAGGTTGCTACGAACGGGTTGTAGCCTTATTTTAAAAGATTTCTCACAAACCATCTGGGTTTGAGTGAATCCCTTGATAGTTTGGATTCACAATTGGAAATCGATGGTGTGGCTGCAATAAGGTTTTAGGTATATTAAAACTTTTCGCGTTTAAAAATACAATTGACACCAGTTATAACCGATTTGGTGCAGACGAAGTTGCACGGGTCAGCTAGTACATTATAAATTTATATCCTGCCAAAAATACCGCTCAACGTGCCTAAAGAAGTTCCCACTTCAATAAATAACTGTAACAATGCTCGATGCTAGAGAAATGTTATTTTAAAACCACTGTAAAAATTATAAAACAGATATTTCAGTATTTAAATTTGCAGTTACGTCAAAAGTGGACTTGTTTCAAACCACACTATCCGAAATGCTCGGTAATAAAAGATATAATAATAATCTTTATTCAGTATTTCCTTACATTTTTACAGATAAAAAGGTTCCCTGCTTCCTACGTTAGTGTGCACTGTGTTGTAGGAGACAATTACAGAATTGTGAACATGAGATTTACATACCTTAGAATAACAGTGAACATAGACAATTAGATGTTATAGCATATATAGCAGAATGAGAACTGATACGCATGTTTTCATATGCTCGGATTCTATGATTTTAGTGAATATGTATACTAAAAATGATGTATGGAAAGGATAATGAACGTGTGGGTGTATAACATTATAAGGTCGAAAGTATTAGAATGAAGTTAGTATATGTGCTAATGAGTCTCTTTGGTGTGAGAATGAGTATCTGTTTAGGTCTCTATAAGTGAGTATTTTTACCTGAATCAGACTTCATAATTAGAATACAAGCCTAAACCTAGCTTGCTAACTTTGATTATATCACTAACGTGAACCCTGCTTAATGTTAAGTAAAAGTTTGTCAAGTCTGTCGTAGTTATATTCGTCCATCCAACTTACTATATTATGCTTAACTTTATAGTTACTTAAGTTTTTAATGTTTATTTTAATATCATCTTTATTGTACACTACCTTTTGCCCACGACTTCGTCCGCGTGGAATAGTTACTTTGGGCTAACGTTCAGACGCAGCGGAAGGTCTCAAAGGAAAAAAAAATGATTTTGAAACATTCTTCATTGGTGCTCTACTCCTATTGCTCTAAGCGTGATGATATACTGTATAGCCTTTCTCGATAAATGAGCTATTTAACACTGAAATAATTTTTAAAATCGGACCAGTAATTTCTGAGATTAGCGCGTTCAACCAACTAAACAAACAAACCTTCCGACTTTATAATATTATTCTACTCTTCTCTCATACTTGCCTCGAGCCGTCATTCAAATTACAATAACTTTTGATAGAGTGGATCGATTTTAATGAAACAATTACTCCCGAGGAATATACTTTATGAATTTCTTGAAGTTTTATTGTGAACCCAGTACCTTAACAGTGATGCGTGTTCATACAAACAGACAGACACACAGACATTTCTAAAAATGATTGAAATGTATTCTATTACTTATTCCTAGACACCTCCAATAATTTTTTTCACGAAAATCGAAAAAGTACAGACACGTTAGATTTACATTCTTATTATATGTATATAGATAGATATAGATAGAAGATTGTGGGCGCTATAAAGTCAAAATGCCTACGTGCAAAAGTGGATAGTATGTTTCGCATTGCGTAGTTTTGAAGCCTTTTATTAGAATACTGTAGGTAAGGGACAATTTTGTGATATTTTTTTTTTCACTGAGTGAACAAAATTTTTTCTTACTAGTAAAACTTTGCTTAAGCTATAAAGGTTATCAGTGGGATATCTAAATGGCAAAAACATAATCACTTTAAGGAATGTCCGTTGCGCCCGTTCTAATTCTAACATAATTATTTTCGTTGCACCTCCCCACTCGTTTATACAGTAACTAATTATATTATTTCATAGTGCGTAGTAAGAATGATTCATTATTCTTGCGTTAGCAATGGTACGAAGGGTTTTAAAAATATAAATTAGATTTCTCACTCGATTAGCCAAGCTACAAACGTGGAAACTCCAGTGTAACCTACAATTCAATGGTAACACCAAAATATTTAATGGTCGTCACTTGATCTAGGTACATATAGATTATATTATTAGTTTACGTAGGTACTTATTGTAGTTAATTAAATGCTAAGCAACGTCTGCGATATCGTCCCGCGTTAAATTATGCTGTAAAGCTTATCATTATTACATTATTATTATTATTATATAATACTAGCAGTCCCGGCAGACGCTGTCCCGCCCTGACTATAAAAAAACCTTGACAAATTATATACTAAAACCTTCCTCATGAATCACTGTATCCACTGGTGAAAGCCGCATGAAAATCCGTTCAGTAGTTATTGAGTTTATCGCGAACAGACAGACAGACAGACGCGGTAGGGGACTTTGTTTTATACTATCCATAGTATAGTGTTGGCGATAAACTCAAAATCTACTGAACAGATTTTCATGCGGTTTTCACCAGTGCATAAAATGATTCATGAGGAACATTTTGGTATATAATTTGTAAAGGATTGTTTTATAATCAGAGCGGGACAACGTCTGCTGGGCCCGCTAGTTAAAAATAAAATATAGCCAAGAGCCACCTAGTAACGATTTATGTGAAAACCATAAAGACCGTCGCTCTAAAAAGACTTTGGTCAAGACTTGTGACAACTAATATTATGGTCAAGTGATCCGTTTACCGTTACCGTAGTTTACCGATCTATGATACACAAACATTAATAGAATTTTTGTAATAAATGAAATAGGTAATCTAATGTTTCAAATATATTTCAGTCTTTTTATTAATACTATTTTATTATTTCATATAATCGTATATATAAAATGCATTGTTTGCATATCAATTTTAGTTTTTTTTTTTTAATAGAAAGACTCTGACTGCTAACTGTTTATTCTGTTTTCAGTCTTCAAGATAAACATACTTTCATTGTCATGTTGTATATTTAAAAATCAATATGTTTCTTTGATAAATGCGATGTAAATAATATACAGAAGTTAGTGTTAAATGATACCTTAACTTTATATTTTCCTATAAATGTATACAATATTTACAAAACATTACCAAAAAAACAATAAAATTATAACAAAAATCTTTAACACGCCATCTTTAATGTTTAACTTCGAATCCGTAATTGTTGCCGCCGTGTTGGCCGCCTTTAATTCCGAATTCTTTATGTCCGTGGAGAGATACTGCTCCTCCTTTTCCCGCTGAATGTTCATCTTCTCCTTTAACTCCGGACTCCTTGGCGGTGTAACCGTTTTTTCCGAAGCCGTCTCCGTGTAGTCCAGATTTATGAGTCTCTCCCTTATGGAAACCACCGGCACTTGACCCGTGGTAGACATGACCGTCTCCGTCTTTGTGGAAACCTCCCTTATGAGTTCCATCATTGTAAAAGTCGTGGTCTTTCTTGAATTCGTTCTTATTGTAGACCTTGTGGTATCCATCGACTGTATCTCCTTTACTGTGAGATTCTTTATGACCACTATCCCCTCCTTTTTCACCGTGTCCTTGAGCGTAATGTTCTCCATATGAACTGGCTTTGTCGTAATCTTTCTTGTGACCCCCTTTCCCTGAGGTACCATAGCTCTCGTATTTTTCTGTGTGATAATCTCCAGCTCCTCCCTTACCGTAGTGGTGAATAATTTTAAACCCTTTGTAATCATTGTCTCCGTACGCATGATGACCCTTAGCACCATACTGTTTACCGCCTCCTTGTTCATGATATGGTCCGTGCCCATAATGATCTATACTGTGGAGATAATCTGCAAAACCTTTTTTGTAATCTTCATAATGTGGACCATAACCTTTAAACATTTTCTCATAGTCTTCATGGGCTATTCCCTTGATATGATCACCATCATCCTCTTTTTCTACGACTGGTTTAATAGCCTCGCTTACGTGGGACGCAGCTTTAGTTGCATCATCTTCCTTACCATGGAAAGGGCCGGTTGCATCTACAAGAGGTGCGGAATATGCTTCGGGTTTAGCGTAAAGTTTCGATAAATGCTCCATAACCTCGCTTTCTCCCATCTTGACGACACTGGCTGGGCCATCGCTTTCCTTTTTGTAAATATAACCCGTCGCCGCCGGTTGAAGGTCAGAGCCGGTGGTGCGGACCATAACCATCCGTTCCACAGTCTCTCGCATCTCCATGCAGGAGCCATAGGAGACGGCTAATATTACAAGGGCGATACTTACCGCCATGTTAACGGAGTAGACGTTTACTTTAGTAATGACGGCAAAGGTCATTACTTGCTTTTATATAGTGAACATAATACTGCATCGAACATTGACATTCATCATAAATGGGCCGATTGAGAGCGCTCTCTAGATTGTGTAATGGGCTTCGGTGTCAATGATAATGAAAAACCCTGTATTCATTTGTACGGTGCATTGCTGCGCGTTCATATAAAAATTAATTCACTAAATGTTTACCTTTAATTGATGTTGTTACGCCTTGTAGATGATATTTTTTATGGAATTCTATATTATGTAACTATATTTTTAGTGAATTCTAATCCTCAATATTGAAATACATAATTTAACCGGATGTTTTTCATTAAAAAATCTACATTTTTAGATATAAGTGATATCAGTATATATTATAAAACAAAGTACTCTGCCGCGTCTGTTTGTCTGCCAGTTCGCGATAAACTCAAAAGATATTGAACAGATTTTCATGCGGTTTTCATGAATAATTAGAGTGATTTGATTGGTTTTGATTTTTGAAGGTTTAGATACAAAATTTGTCAAGATTTTTTGTAAATTGGTTGAAATATAACGACAACTATTAGAAGTGTCGGAAAAAGTCAAGTCGGCTGGGAGCTTCCTTCGAAAACGCTGCCTAACCCCTTTGAGACATAAAACAATTCAACGACGTAGACGAAGTCGCGAGTATGAGCTAGTATTGTATAAGTGAAAATGTATTAACAGTAATATGTCAAGGTATCTATTGTATTTTACTTACATACACAATCGGAAAAACGCAATAAAAAAATACTATAAGTAGCCGAAAAAGGTTTTATTTGTTCTATAATTTATTATTATAATTTCATGTAAATTATATTAGTTTATTATAAAAAATAGAACAATTTTCAAGAAGAAAAACACTGCATTGTAATATTAAAAAATCAGAAAAAATTATATATTACGAAAGTTTGAGAAATTTTTCAATAAATTCTTGTGAAGTTTGTTTGTGTTCATGGTTATTTTCGATCTATTGTTATTTTTATCAATGACATTACTCAAATTAATAAGGTTGTCTTTATTTACATAGCTCCTATTTGAATTGTCTAGCATAGAACCAACTGTTATGAAGTCATCCCGTTGGTTTATAAAATGTGGATTTATTTTGTAGAAAAGAGCATAAGTTGTGTCACCGGTTCCTATGCTTTCCTCTCTATTCCCGATTCTTGTAGGTTCATTTTTGTTTTTGATCAAATCTTGAGATTTGCTAAAATATTTTCTTAATTTTTCAAATAAAACGTTCCGTTTAGATTTGTTATATTCCTTATTATTCGTTCTCACGTATTCTGTATCCCTTTTCTTGTACTCGCTTTTAAGTGTTCTGTCGCCACTGCCGTATGTCAAATTTTCAAATACATGAGACCTTACTTGAGGATTACGCTCGACGAAGCTAGAAGGCTGCTGAAAATCTGTATTCGAAGCAAATGTGTTTCCCATTTTAGAATTAATCTCTTGGCGTGCGTATGCTGACACGTTTTGGTTTTTCTTCGTCCTGAATTTTTTCTTGTCATCTGTCGCAATCTCTGACTTGTGGACGTTCATTTGGACAGTATTTGGCTTGTCCTCGATCGGTACGTTTATCTTTTGATTACGATGTCTCATCGCGTTTACGTTTTGCTGTCTCGTTAAATTCTCAGAGTCCACATAGATTGACACTCTATTGACTTGACTGGCTGGTATATTATTGTTATGGCCACGTACCACATGATTAGTTTCGTCTAAGCGTCTATCGTCTTTTTTAACAACTTCGTTTTCTTTTACTTTGATGTTGTTTTGCTGTGTAAGCCTGGAAGTATCACTGGGTTTCCAAATATCAGTAATTCTATCATACCTGCTTTCGTATGTCGGAGTGAGGTGCGATGTTTTCATTACTTTGAAATGGGAATCCACGATGTGATCACTGCTGATATGTTGCTGGTATTTTCGAGCTCCCGCAAAATATTTCTTCTGAAAGCCATTTAGACCTATTTTGGAATAGCTCACACCGTTCTGTACTGCCACATAGCCTAAACTCGGAGCCACTTCATACGCGTGATATGTGAACACTGGCTTCATATAACACATATAGAAATAAACACATATAATATTGAACAATGTCTTCATCTTGTACGAGTGATATTAATCGAGTACCTGAAGATACATTGTTCAGTGCTCTTATAAAATTTACAAAGGTAGTTTGTTTTGTTTCGGTGTGCGTAAACAAACAAACATATTCCATTGGCTTGAATCGTTCATGGATGAGTTGAATTATTTCAAGTATTTGTTTATTCATATACAAATTAATTGAATTCGGAATTGTTAATGTCAGGTTACAAATAATTTGTGTCTCATGAACCCATGTGTTTGGGAGAAACATAGAAGTTGACATTAAAACTAATATTCTAAGAGTTCAAGAAATATTTCGTTTGTTATTTTTTCTCTGTTTGATTTGAAAGAATATTTTTTGCATTTAAAGCCTATTTATTAAAGAGGTGCTACCTAAATTCATTCTAAGGCGAAGCGTAGTAGTTACGACATAAAATGAAGATTCAGCAAGTGCGCTGAGCGAAAATGAAATAATGGTACAGGTTTGCCGTGTGGTGCTGTGTAGGTTATCAAAGAACAGGGCGGTCGGCTGCCGGACGAGAAGGGCCGAACTGTGAATGCCTACGCCAGTCGTGCTATAACATGTCACGTAGCTCAGTCGCGTGTTTTGGATCCCACGCAACATTCGTGCTTTATACGGAATATGTTCGAGTTTATCTAAGTAGACTGAAAGTAGTTCAGTATTGAAATAAGTAGACGCGAATGAAAGTACGGAGCACATCTTGTAATATCCATTAAATAGAATGATCCAAGTCTGTTGCGTCTGCATCACTCAAAAACTACTCGATGAATTCTGATAAAAATGTTATGTTTCACATCTTAGACACTCTGTCCTTGTCTAAAAAAAAATACGATAGCTTTTAGTATAAAGTAATTAAAGTTTTAAGAAACCATGTCGTGTGGTGCTCATGTTTTTCCCTCCGTACATGAAATATATTAAGATAATAAACGTCGCATAGAAAGACGCAGGTATCAGCTAGTTAAGAAAAAATATATAATTTTATAAATTAAAAGGAAGTTATGACCAGGAATCATTAAGTCATTGTAAAAGTATTTTCACATAATTAATCGGAATACACTAATGTTAATGTTTTATTAACACGAATTATTAATTTATTAGTTAAATTAATAAACCTGTAGGAGCTTAGACTGACTTGGATAGCGTAACAAAAAGACTTGGAGTGCGTAAAATAGACTGTTTATTTTTAACTCCATATACGGTATTTATAGCTACAAGAATTTTTATATTATGTATTTATTATGTGTACAAACGTTTGAGCCAGACTGCCAAAAGACATACTCGAGAGCTGCAAACCCTTTGCCCTACCTGAAAACTTAACAAACAATCTCACATTCGCATTTCATTACATAGTATAAAATAAAGTCCCCTACCACGTCTGTCTGTCTGTCTGTTTGCGATAAACTCAAAAACTACTGAACGGATTTTCATGCGGTTTTCACCAGTAGATAAAGTGATCCATGGGGAACGTTTTGGAGGAGGATTTTTTATAATTAGGGCGGGACAACGTCTGCCGGGCCCGCTAGTGTAATATAATTTAGGATTAAATAATATCATAACGAAAAGAAAACGTACGTTTTTATGTAACAGTATTTATCGCCAAACTAGTTATAATATATCCATATAATCGAAAGAAAACATCGTAAGGAAACCTAAAGCTGAGAAATGTTCTTATAGTACCACCGTATGTGGGAAAATATAGATTTCCGTTTGTCGGAGTTTGAAGTCGTAAAACGACGAGGTCTGGCGTGATGTTTATACCTATACAATGCTACAATGCCTATACAATAAGAAAACGCGACGTATAGGCTTTTCGATGCGTATAGTATTCTATTAGCTTTATATAAATATTTTTATAACATTAAATTCATCACCAGTACACGCTTACGTCAATGCTACAGTGTATTCATTTTCTATGTAAACATTTATTAAAAACATAATATAATCGTTTACATTACGAATTGAATCACTGTATCACTAGTCGGTGATCTAACGGACACAAAGCCGGTAGCAATGAAACTAAATTTGTTAATAATAATTGATCTATATATAATAATATCGTCTGAGGGACGATTAATACCAAGAAATATAAAGATAACCACTGATACAACAACAAAATTCACACCTCCGTTGAGAATTGCACGAGATATATCTGAAGACGATACTTTAATCGGTACTTCAAAGGAAAATACTGGCCAAAGCGACGAATTCATTCAACCGTCCAATAAAAAAACAAAATTCATTTTTAAATTCAGTTCCGCAAATGAGACACAAAAATATAACATATCCCGTGTCCCAAGCGGATCAAGCGAAAACATAACGTCTATAGAAAATCGTACGCTCGGTTATAAAAGTGGAAACAACCAGAAATTCGTTAAGAAACCAATACCTAAATACAGCGAAATAGACTACGATGATGATTTTCAAGACAAAGTCAACAAACTACCTGTAAGGGTTGCAGATTCCGGTGAGCACGAAGATGAAGATTTTAACTTAAACGATTATGATTTTGATGTAAACCATGACGAATTTGCAGGTAGAGGTAAGCCGCTTGAACCTATAAATAAAGTAAAAGAAACAAACGTTTTGATTATGGAACCTCAAACTACTTTATCAGTAACTTCATACGCGAAAGCATCTCATGTTGAATTACCAAGCGATTTGCATGTAGCTGCTCTTGATAAAACAATTTCGAAGAAGAAAGAACGTGCTATAGCGAAGGAAAAACTTGTTACTAACATAAAACAGATTGATTATTACGATGAAACAACTGTAAAGGACATTACGAAAGACACTAGCCTACCAGCTGATTCAGAAGATGAAATTAACGAAGAAAATGAAGATAGTAAAGAGTTTGAACGCAAAATTTGGTTTGTAAGGACGGCGAGATCCCTTTGGAATATATCAAACGTTAAGTCAACAGAAAAGAAATCAAGTGTATCTAAATTCCTAGCCTTTCTTCCATTGTTTCCTCAAGTACCTAACGATAAGCAGTTCTATTCGAATGTTAAGAATCCATTAAAATTCCAATTCACTTAATTTTGTTCAAAACGGACATATCTCTATTTTTAGTTGCGTATAAAAGCAATTTGATATGTCTTTTATGTGACTGCATTATTACTTCTTGTAATCTATTTGACTTCTTTTAAAATTTAAAAATAAATAATTATACGCATGTGTTATTGTTTTTTTAAGCTTTTCGAAGTCTACAAAATAGGTTTGTCTTGAAGTTACTCAAATAAGTTATACAAAAACAGTGACTAATCTTGCTGAGTTGTGTTGGGTAAAAAGTGTTTTATGGGTGTAAGAATTGATCAAAGTGGTTACATTATTATGAGAACTTGCTCTTTTCATTATGTAGTCCACAAATGTTAATAATTTAAAAATCTATTTTATTCTTTAACTAAAACGAAGTTAAACCACTTAGTGACTTTTTTTGTTAATTATGTACAAGGAATGAATTAAAATGATAAAATAAATTTTTGTTACCAACTTATAAATAGTTGGCTAATAGAATGATCTAGTGTTTCACATTTCGGTCAATCAAAAAGAAGTAACTCAGAAATTCCATTTTATGGGAAAATGCATTTAATGTTATACCATGTTTACACGTTCGCTCAATATTTATCTTAAAAATTAATGAAGCGCTTCAAGTTTATTCTGAATGTAGAGAAAAGTAGTGTAATTATATTGTTGTTAGGTCGTTGTAGAAAATATCACCATTATTGTAAAAGAAATACGTTTAAATAAGGATTAAAAAAAAGTTCGTAGTTAATTCACTTCTTTATAAAATATGTTATCTAATATTTTAAATACAGACAGAGTAACAGTATAACGCACTACAATAATACCATGAAACTGAATTAAATCACAATGTCACCAAAAAAACTACGTACACCTTTTAAAACTAAATGACATAAATCTGAACTATCGTATTTCATTACATAGTATAAAACAAAGTCCCCTACCGCGTCTGTCTGTCTGTCTGTTCGCGATAAACTCAAAAACGACTGAACGGATCTTTATACGGTTTTCACCAGTGGATAAAGTGATTCACGGGGAACGTTTTGGTATACAATTTGTCCAGGATTTTTTATAATCAGGGCGGGACAACGTCTACCGGTCCCGCTAGTTTAAAATAAAGTAAATGAAATATCTTTTTAAAAAATATTAATGAATAAATTTTTTCCCTATCGTACGATAAAATGTTCAATTGGAATAAAAAGGCGATATATAAAAATCCTACTAGGTACCTATAGTTTCACATTATACGTTTTCGAACCTACGTCTATCAACGTGGTGTCAGAATAGCCTATCGATGTGAACCATAATCGCTTTATGTTTATATTTAAAAGAAATTGAAGAAATACTGGCGAAATTGAGGAAGAGTCTTCAAATAGCAGGGATTTTTCATTATATACCGAATAATGCTTCTTTGATCAATGGTTCTTCTAATTTATGAGATCAATTTAAAATATCCTAATTAATATACCAATTAAACAACAAAACAATTACATAATTATTTATTACCAGCTGTGCCCGCGACTTCGTACACGTGGAACCTGATGTACAAAACAATGACTAATAAAGTCATCTGAACGTATTTAGTCCATTTGCTTATCTACTTTTCTCTCATACTTAAATCGCGGCGCCATTTAAATTACAATAACTTCTGATAGAGTGGACCGATTTTAATGAAACAAAGACTATGTTACTCCCGAGGATATGCTTTATGATTTTCGTATATGAAGTTTTATTGGACCTCAGTACTTTAGCAGTGATGCGTGTTCATAAAAACAAACATTTCTAAAAATGATTGAAATATATCCTATTACTTATTCCTAAAAACCTGCAACAATTTTTTTCACGAAAATCGAAAAAGTATAGACACGTTAGATTTACATTCTTATTATATGTATAGAAGATGCTATTATACAATATTGCATTTGCAAAACGCTTTCTAGAAGATAATGAAGAATATACAAATTAAAGTCTCAATGCTTTTGGAATACAATTGGCGACAGAAATATACAACGTTTTTAAATGTTACGCAGGCAATAAAAATACAACTTCAGAATATGTAAGGATGGGACTAGTCATTATTATTGTTTAAAAGCTGCTTCTTGGGTTTTCTATGTATCGGTTTAATTGTCTGTCCCTTCCATCCGCTGAATGATCTGCTCCATAAATATTCTCATAATTTTTATTTATTCTATCGCCAATTATACCGTTTACAACGCTTTCATTATCCGATAGTAACTAGAATCCCAATTTTGAAAATAATTCTGAGTCATCAATATGGGCATTAGAATTTCCACTTTCTTCTGTACTGACGCTGCTGTTACTGTTGTCATAAAATTCATCATCTTCTTCAAATTCGTTTGTGTGGTAGACTTTTCGAGAATCTCTTCTCTTTTCACTGTTATCCTGATTTCTTTTTAGAGTATATTTTGAATCTTGATTATTACTTTCCTTGCCAAATTTATTCGCAAATTCGTTTACGAATTCTTTAAATCCTTTATTTTTATAATTTTCTTGATTGTATCCAGGCAAGTTATTGCTATTTTTATAAGAATCTTGTTCATAAGCAAGGAAGTCTTTTACATTGTCCTTATCTTCGTGAATTATCGATGGCACTTTCGGCGGACTATGATCTATAAACGAATCAAGTGTCCCGTCGTTACGAATTTTATTTGTGAAGTTATCTTCAATTTGTTTATTTCTTTTTTCGTATTCATCTAAACCAACAAAACTTGGCGTTTGATCAAATTCTTTACTCCAATCATACTCTTTGAATACAAAAGCATCATCTTCTTTGCCGTTATTAAAATAGTCATTTAAAACAAAAGAAAAGAAAGGTTGGTTCCCACCTATAGGGTTATCAGTAGTCATTATAATTTTATTACGGTTAGGATATGTTTGAGTAAAAGATTCGTATGAGGAAGGGAAATGTTCATTAAAATCTTCATATACGGGAATAACAGTATGGTAATTTTCACCAGCGTTACGTTTCTCATGTGTCTTCTTTATTTTGGAATCGGCTTTGATACGTTCATACTCATACGGTGTATGGTAATAGTAGTACGGCCAGCGGTCATACGTATTTTCAGAGTTACTTCTAATATTATCTTCATCCATATGATATCCATTGCCTCCAGAACCCATAGTGTCATAATTTGAGTTTACATATGGATGGAAATGCATCAATGAACTCAATCTTGCATATTTAGCGTCCGTCTCCATTTTCGATCGCAAAAAATTAGAATCATATTTCGCTTCTGCTTTAGCTATTTCGTAATCTGTTGAATATTTACGTGATGGGAAATCGGTAAATGAGATCGATGTGTCAATACCTGGTTTTAGGGTCCAAGCGGGTGTAGAGTATTTAAACAATGATATATCCTTGTCATATTTTAAGGGATTACTCAGTTTTTCCTTCGATTTTTTTCCAAATACATCATCAATGTTATCATCAAAGGTAATGTACGATTCAGGTAAGTTGTCATCTTGATTATACCCGTATGAGGTTGATGTCGGAATAGCGTTGGATCTAGATTTCCTTGGGAGATACATGTGCTGTAGTGATCGCATTTCCGATGCTACATTTGATATGAATAATATAAAAAGTGCGCGTACCATTGTTGGTTATGTTTACGTGTCTGCCGTAGCTTGTAAACAGATAAACTGGAAGTGTCCGTTTCTAATCTTGTTTTTATTTAATGTTTATAATTTCCTCAACATTGGAACAATTGCTTTTCAGACAATAGTCCGCGGCTCTGGTCGCAATTAAGAAATATCCCGTGCGTACGAAATTTCCCCACTGCGAATGAGGTTGATCAACTTATTAAAAAAACAGTCATTGTTAATTAACTTTTTTACAATCTATGTATTAAAGTAGGTACGCAATTAATTACTTCTAATGAGTGAGAATCTGTATTATTTGTTTTTCCAATTATATATATGAAATATATTTTTTTACTTTGAAAAACATTTTGATTTATGTTGTCTTTATTTTCTAGTTCTAGTTGACTTATATTTTGGTAACGATAACTTCTTATACATTTTAAAGTTTTTTTTTGGAACCAATTTTCCAGTTTGTTACTGCCATTGTCGAGTAATAAATAATATTACAAGTGTCTAGCGATAAATTCAATGTTCTAACAAGATGGTGACCCTCTTGTTAGAACTTTCCAGGAAGTTTATGTGGTATAAAAGAATACACACTCCGTGGTATTATTTTCCACCCACTTTATTTATGCACAATAACCGAATTATACTGCGTAAAATGCCACCAATATTACAAAATAAAAAGCGAAATAACACAAAATTATGAATCATTACATAGTATTGTAGGTGGTAGAGCCACGTTGAAGCTATTACTGGTTTCAGCATGAATGGTCGGCTCGTCCGGGGTAGTACCACCCTCTCACAAAAACCACGAAGAACAGTGCTTCATTGTTGCTTTTTTTTTTTCTCGCGCCCCCCCCCCCCCCCCCCCCCCCCCCCCCCCCCCCCCCCCCCCCCCCCCCCCCCCCCCCCCCCCCCCCCCCCCCCCCCCCCCCTCCCCCAACACATTCAACCACTTCACTCCCTTGGTGTTGCGTGCTATGGAGGGGGATCACTACCACATACCCACATGCATTTCCCCCCCCTACCAAAAAAAAAAAAAAAAGTATAAAATAAAGTCCCCTACCGCGTCTGTCTGTCTGTCTGTTCGCGACAGACTCATAAACTACTAACGATTTTCATGCAAGGCTTTCACCAGTGGATAAAGTGATTCATGGGGAACGTTTTGGTATATAATTTGTCAAGGATTTATTTTTAATCAGGGCGGGACAACGTCTGCCGGGCCCGCTAGTATAATATAAAAGTCATTACATGACAGACTAAGGTTCAGCCAAAAACTCCGTCTTTTGACATTTTACTTTAATATTTGACTGTATACTTTATATTATAATAATATTAGGTTTGTTTGTGTTTAAGATGTAATCTTCCGAACTATAGACCCGATTTCGAAAATTCTTTCACTTATAGGGAGTTACATTATCCTTAAGTAGCATTATTTATGTAACGGTCTCTTGTTAATAATTCGCATATCGCAATTAACATATACCTACGAATTTGCGGGCGGTTAATAGTATTGCTGAATCATATTTACATGTCTTTGCGTAAATTTGATACGCGCTCTGGATAACTTTAATTAATAAACATATGATTTTCAAAATTGTTAATAACTGCATTATATTAATTTTTTATTTTACTTGCTACATTATTTATCGTAAAGAATCAACAACAGTCACATAAAAAAAGAAGCTAAAACATACATACAAATACCAAAAAATTATTTATGTCACTAAATATAGTTGATTACAGCATTTCTCAACATAAAATACGATGCGGAAGACAATAAAAGTAGAAGATACAATTATGAAAAGATTAAAAAGGAAGAAAAAAAAATAAAACAATTTGATAATTTATAATATCTAAAAACTAGAGGAAAAATCATGAAAAAATTAATTAAATGAAAGACTAATTTTAGATTTGAAATTAAATAGTGAGTTTCTAAATAAATCTATCGTGTGATCTTTTTTAACAAGGTCGTTATATTGACGTGACAGTCTGGGAACGATGGGAAAATGTTCTAAATTGGTTCTGTAGCTTTTGTGACCGAATAAAGAGACTGGATATCTAGGTAGTCTGGAAGGCATATTAATGTTAAATCAATTCAAAAGTTATGAATTATCAACGTGGTTACTGAAAAGTTTATACAAAAAAGTCATGTTCAGCATAATTCTTCTATTGCATAAAAATGTAAGTTTAACTTCTTTCAGTCTATCAGAATACGGAGCAAATTTCTTAGAATATGATAAGCAAGCGATAGTAAAACGTCTTTGAATAATTTCGATACGGTTTATGTATAGTTGATAATGAGGGCACCGAACAGTGCTACAATATTCAAGCTGGCTTCTTACAAGCGTGTAGTATAGAAGTAACTTGATGCATTTGTTTTTAAAAAGCTTACATTATATTACTAGGTATGACCGCATCTTCTCGCACGTTCATTGTTATTTCTTGTAATATATATTTTAGTTAGATATAGCAAAATGGAGTTTGTGTAAATATTCTTTTTATTCAAATATAATTTACATATATTAATTTCATTGAAATCGATTTAAAGGTACAAAGCTTAACGCACTGCCGTACCATTTATCGACGATATGGCAAATTGCTTGTCATAAAACTATGCTACTTGAAAATATATATAATACTAGCTTCTGCCCGCGACTTCGTCCGCGTGGAATGGTTACTTTGGGCTAACGATAATACGCAGCGGAAGCTCTCAAAAAATAAAATAAAAAGATTTCGAAACATTCTACATTGGTGCTCCGCTTCTATTGGTCTTAGCGTGATGATATATACTGTATAGCCTTCCTCGATAAATGAGTTATCTACACTGACAATTATTTTTCAAATCGGACCAGTAGTTCCTGAGTTTAGCGCGTTCAACCAAACAAACAAATCTTCCAGCTTCATAATATTAATATAGATAGAAGTGCCCGCGACTTCGTCTGCGTGGAAGCTTATGTGGAAAATAGTGATTAATAAAGCCATCTAAATGTATTAATTATCTACTTTTCTCTCGTACTTACGCCGTTACGTCATTATTTACGTCATTAAAAATACAATAACTTTTGATAGAGTGAACCGATTTTAATGAAACAAACACTAAGTTACTCCCGAAGGTATGCTCTACGATTTTCTTGCTTCTTGGTTTATTGTGGATCCAGTACTTTATCAGTGATGCATGTTCATACAAACAGACAGACAGAGATTTCTAAAAATGATTGAAATGTATTCTATTACTCATTTCTAGACACCAGCAAAGCGAAAATCGAAAAAGTACATACACGTTAGATTTACATTCTTATTATATGTATAGAAGATGTAAATTTCATAGCGATTATGTACCTATCAATATTTTTTATGTATACAAAAGATTATCTCTCTGTGCATCCGTCAAAAACGAATGTAACTATCTATGTTTATAAAGTTATGTATGATGAAAAAATAAACTAGATTTAATTTTTTATCGGGGTTTCTCCATGACTAGATTGTTAACCCAGGGATTCCCAAACTGGGTTCCGCGGATCCTAGGGGTTCTGTACATGAGGTTATGAGGGTTCCGCCAAAAATATTTATTATTAGTTATTAAATAATACCACGGTTACAAATATTATTTGTACCGAACTATAAGACAATTATTCATGAAACAATTTCATTCTTCACATCAAAACTTTAAGTTAAGAATAATGTGTTTCAATTATATTACACATTTCTTACAAAAATCTTCTTATATAAATTTCAGTGTTGATTTGTAATCACTTGATATGGGGTGCCAAAAATAAAAGGTATTTGGTTAGTGTGGAACCCCTATCTTAATCGACGGTAGTTTAGACGTTCATAAGCATCGTCTCAGGATCTACATTTTTTAAGATAAGTTTGATTTTGACTTCTCACAAAAAATAAAACAAATTTCCTAAATCAGTAATGAAATAGCTATAAGAAGTAATGCAGACTGTAATACTCGTAAGATTGTTATGACGTTGCAACAGCCATCTTGTGCTTCGGCATTATACGACCACTTCTGCAGCAATCGGCTGAAGGTCACACCCAACGACGAAAACATTGTCTGAAGTTATGGTAGTAATCACTATCGGTATCGTCACATTAATTTACTTTATATTACTGTAATATCTATTTTTTCTCATTACGTCAACTGCTTTTCAAATGCTGCAAGAACTGATCGATAGACGCTTAGTGACAGATTTTCAAATAGTGTTGTAGTCAACCAGCGGCTATTAGAAAATTCCCTGTCATAGTTTCATCATGATTACTTTTAATTAAAGCTTTAGTTTACATTAAGGTTCGAAACCATATTTGTTGACAAGTTATTATCGACTAGCTGTACTCGCGACTCCGTCCGCGTGGAACGTAATGAAAAAAATAGTGACTAATAAAATCATGTGAATGTATTAAGTCCATTTACTTATCTACTTTTCTCGCGTCCTCATTAAAATTACAATAACTTTTGATAGAGTGAACCGATTTTAATGAAACCAAGACCAATGAACCAATGAAGATATGCTTTATGATTTTCTTGGTGAGGTTTTATAGTGAACGTGGTTCTTTAGCAGTGATGCGTGCTCATACAAACAGACAGACAGACATTTCTATAAAAGGTTTGAAATATATTTGTTACTTATTCCAAGACACGTGCAACAATTTTTTTCACAAAAATGTAAGAAGTACAGACACGTTAGATTCACATTCTTATTAAAGGTACCCAGAAGAAAATTTCTAATAATTTGAAAATATGATTTATTCGTAGTAAATTAAGCCCGCACGTTATAAAAGTTTTAGTGTTCGTCCTGGGTAGACTAGTATTACGTGTTTTAAAGCTATGGGGTCTGATGTCTGAACAGTGATTACTTAGCTTGATATTAACTTATTTACTTATACTATTAAGTTATTTACTTTTTTTACTCTTAAAGAAACTTCGTAAGATTTTGAATAAAATATGCCAATATTTACATAGGTAGAAAAGTTATAATACTATGGAATTTGGATAAATACTTTTTAACTGGTTTCGTAATAATTTACAAATGTTTAAAATGTTAACGGAAATTTACTTATAAAACAAAAGTGATTCTGTTTTAATTTTTTATTAAGGCTACTACTGGATTTAAGTCATTTAAGCCAACGTTTACTTTTTTATACAAATTATAATACGCTTATTCATTTCTATATATATATGCATAGGAGGAAGTATAAGATTTTTCTTACTTTTTCTAAAAAGGCGAACGGGCGAGTCAAAAATAATTATAATTTTACTTCTTATATAAGCTACTAAAGGTGTTTAATAAGCTGTACTAGAGAACATGTCTCTTTCGTCAGTGATTGTCAAATTGCGGACTGTAGCCTCCAGTTGAATAGCAGGACTGATAGGTAGCTTTTCATAATGAAATAAAATTTCATACCTGGAATTAATGCATACAGTAGCATTTGGAATATTAAACTGAAAACTATGATATTCGATTTCTACATTTGATACGGCTACCACAGTATAATACATGCATGCATGCACACAATAAAGCATAGACAATTATTATTGTTCACGTCACAACGTCTTCCTATCATATTCTCTATTCAAATTTTATTGACATTGTAAATTGACATATACGTGATCGGTCGTATTGTAAACGGCCAATATTATTTTTTATCTTAGCGCGACATAACGAATGAACTTTACCTTAAGTACAGTGAGACCCAAAAACAGGGGCTTAGCTACCGCCGCGCCGCGCTTTTCTGATGATATAAGGAACTCGGGTTACAGAGCAAAAATTTATAAAACCACTCTCAAGATCTAAAACTCTAATTAATAAGGGGCTATTATGATTCTTTTATTAATAAAGAGTTGCCATTAAAAGAAATTGAGATCTTTTTCCTACCATCAACTATAAGTCTCGTATTTCTTATACTTCACACCAATATCATTTCTTCACACTCCTTACGTATAGTCCAATTTATACCACTACCAATATGAAATCCATAAAAGTAATTACTATCGTGAGAAGTCAATGCCCTATTTAAATATAACGGACCGAAGACGCCATCTCTCATTGCTAACATTGGCTCGTTGTCAAAAAAGTTTGAGAATTTCTGTTTCTATACTAAGCCATCACTTGTAACATTACTTGAAACCAGATGAGCTTGTGGTAACGTTAAATGGAAAATAACTCATAATAAATTCAAAATTCTAGGATATTTTATTAAAACAAACAATAATAAATAAGAGCAGTTTAATTTATTAAACTTTTTCGATATTTAACATCCTTACAAATATAATAGACATCGTTATACATTATTTTGTACGGAACAAGCCTCGATCAATCGTAAATTATCTGACATGTTAATCCCTATATATAGTCGAAAAACTAACATTCGTTCAGGCACGCTAAAATAATATTTAAATATTTTTGCCACCAATCTACTTATATGCAAGATAAAAAACTATAATTGATAATACTACTAATAAAGATTTCATTATCTCACAAACGTGTAAGGTACCGTCAGTTGAATCAAATTTCTGCCCTAAATACATACATACCTGGGTAATTCTCATGAAAACTCGAAATTCCTGTCCTAGCAATTTTGACAATAATCCTAAGCGATTTATGATGGTATTTTTTTTTTTTCGGAAAGAATATTATCAAGGCTAAAAATGTTGGTCATAACTTAGGAACCGACGGGCATTTGTAAGAAAATAAAATATAGTACTCTAAAATCATTCCCCACTATGTCCCAAACTCCAATTAAAACATTGCTAAATTTTTATCGAAATTTCTTAAAAACTGTTTCAACTATACTTTCTATTGTAAATACAACAACTTTTTAAAATTTCTCTAGTAACATAAGCATACAAGTTGCTAATGTTACTAACATGTGTCCCATAAAATTATCATTCCCTCACATCATTACCAACAGTCATAAGAATATATTCCAGCTAGAATAGCTCATTAGTTTTATAGTAGCGCCTTTTTAGCAATTACTCAACTAAAACTTTTAATGCTAATTTTTATTACATTTTAAACAATCATTCCACCAGCAAAAAAAAAAGAATGAATATTTAATTTTATGACGTAGAAAGATGTTTTTAAAGGAAAAGCGTAGAAAAAGTAGTGGTACAAAAGGTATGTTGCATTTTTAATTATGTTTATTTTTCATTCCCTCACCGTCATTCCCTCACATTTATTATTTTCAGTGTTCATAAATTCATTCAAAACTCATTTATTCTACCACATATTTTTCACTTCTAATAACATAGTTCTACAAATTAAAAAACAAATAATTTATTTAATTATTTTTCATTAATTTATTGATAGGTAATTTTGGGATTTCATAAGAATTACCCACCTACTGAAATCCAATGTAAATACAGCAAATGAAACAATTACGCAAAAATATCTTGTAATAATAATTATTGGAATATGGAATACGTATGTAATTGTTTATAGGATTATTGCATCTACATTTTCCAAATAGAACCCAAAACTTGGTGTTTGTCTAGATTATTTGTGGTTTCAAAATATTACGGGAATTCCCCTATGAATAAAATCATATCATATACTACACACGTGTTCAAAAGTCAACCAACTGTTAGCACAACGTGTCTCAACGTGTCTCTAGACTCAAGTCCTTACTCTTGGCAAGGCATTACTTTAAATTACGACCCGGGATACGTATTCTAGTTAATGCCCTACTTTCGGGGATCTCCCTTTAACGTGAAAAATAAATAGACAATGGAAATAAGTTAAAAATGGTCTAAAATTGGCGCACATTCGGATATATTATAAATAAAAATAAATATTCGATTAAATTAAATCAATTTATTGTTGCAATTTCAATAGTTATAAACATATGGACGGTATACAGAAATTAACATTTAATTAGGTACATACATTCTGCTTTGTGATAAACTGTTTTTAATGTCGACAACAACTGTACAGCGTTTCTCAACTGCGTACTGAGGAACCAATATTTAGACATGATATTTCTCTATTCAATCCTAAGTAATAATTCTTAATTTCATTTAACACCACGACCTTCCATATAGACTTGGTTCGCTCCACAAAACAGCAAAACCATATTTCTAATCATCCTGGAAGTAAGACCATAATTATGGTGCTTACTTTTTATTGACCAACCTAGGTTCGTCTCTATCATGCAATAAATTCTGACTACGCTCTTGTATAGATGTAAATAGTTTTTCAGAAGATACACATATTATTCAGAACACTCGATTATTTATCATAATATATGCAGATTCTAGAAACCACTGCTTAAGTTAAAGTTTAAGTCGAAAAAAGTTTTTAATATTTAGTGCTGAGTCATATATTATTAATCGATACAAAGTGAGATAAAAATACTGTAAAAAGGGATACAGATATATTTCACACCATTTAGTCATCTGATATGTAGACATTTTATTTTAATGCCAATGCTATTTAATTTCAATAAACATTTTATTGAAAATTCATCTCTAACTATAATAACGATGTATGAAAAATCGGACATTTAAAAGTCTTTTAATAATTCGGAATAGAAATAATAACGTCTTTGACTACGTCATATTATAATGGTAACCATTTCAGATGTTGAACCCAAATTATCGATATCGCAACACGGTATCGATAAGCAACAATAATTTTAACAAAAGTAAAAATCGATTAACACGGTCGATGTATCAATGAATGTGTAGACTCCATCAAACAATAACTTCCCGTCAATCATTTATATAGAAATTTGAATACATTTTTTTTTAATATTTCAAACAACTCTCACGAATGATGAACTAAAAAGAACTTGAAAGTTAAAATAACATTTCTAAAAATAGGCTAAATAAAATTCCAATCGAAAATTTTACATTAGGATTTTAATTTCGTGTATCCACATCATTCGTTTATTTTAAAAAAAACGACTTATATAATAATTTACAAATGTTTATGTAACACAAATTCTCTAAAATCACAATCATAATCAAACGACACAAATTTGTCAACAAACGACCAAAGTTAGTAATTATAATTTAATTTTACCAAACGATTTCAAGCTTTGACGTACGATACATAAATTCACCTCAAAAACTAACCTTAAAGCAAAAATGATAGAGAATCGAACGCACCTCTCATACTACAACTATAAAACTTACGAGACAAGTTCACATTCACAAAAAAAAATACTTCACAGTTCACAAAAAAAAATCACCACCTATTCAAGTTTTTTCACTAAATCTCAACGCTGAGAGATTTAAATCCCGATCGTACTTTCTAGACTAGATAACATAACGAGATATTCGATTACTATTAATCGATGTCATTAATCGTTTGATGTTGTTTGGAACTCTAATTTTCAGCCACGGTTTCGTATTTGTTGTAAAATTTCATGCATATCATTTCAATTTGAATTACGTAGAACATTTTCTAGATCTTCATAAATATCTAGAACAATTTGAATAACGTTTTCGAACATACATAAGTATGTGCAGAATTAGATAAGGGCTATAAATCTAGTGTTACCTAACAGTAAAATATTCCAATAGAACGTCGCATCGATGTTTCTAGAAACAACGAAATCGAATGTCCCTGCTATATACCTGGCGTTTGATTTGGCACGTCGAAGAGAAGAGGGAGACAATGGGCTAAGAGAGACTTATTGTAAAACATTCTCTCTTTCGCACACCACAGTGACTGCGATTGATAAAGATTTTTCAGTTTTCTCCCCGACTAGTTTTGGTAAGTTTAGCAGTTTTTGATTTGTGAAGAACCGGTACTGTACCATTTGTTTACAGAGAGTAAACCAGATGTGAATCTATTGTTTTTAAGAAAATATGTAATGTATGGCGTTGTATCATTTTTTACGATTTTATTTAATTTGCAATATGCATTAGTGTACTTAGATCAAATTTTGCAAGATGAATTAGAACTAGTTTCGATAGGCTTATAGCTTGCAGTTCACATGTCCAGTCTTTATGGCAATACCAGAATATGAAACAAAAACAAAATGGCGAATTTCAATATGGCCACCGTACACGTTGAATAAAAATCCGAGTAAGCTTTCTAAAGCATTTGATAAAAGTTCGTTTTTAAAAATATATTTATATTGCTTTATTGAAGTAACACTTTGGTTACGATGACTCAAAACATCAATTTTAGTGTAATGTTGTTTGATACGTTCCCGGCCCAAAAAGTATTAAAATATTTCATAACCAAAGAGAAAGAAAAGGATAGAACTATGCCGTCAACCAAGAGAGATAGATGAGCACGACAGAGTGAGATATTATTACATTATTTAATTTTACTTTTAAAATTCTGGCTAATTTGTTTAAAAACGCACACATTTTTTAAACATTATTTACAGATGTAAAACTTCTGTCACAAGAATCGATTGTCATGCACACTTTTTAATGTCTTAATTGTACACTAAATTAGGAAATGATAATAGATTCTATAGTATGATATAATAAAAATTACTTATATAAAATAATTATGTATTTATTTGGCTTTAACAATACTACAAAATAGGTGAGATATTTTTCTTTAACTTATGGTTCACACACACACATCTCAGTGCAATAGCGAAATATTTTTTGAAGCGTTCTTTATTCCGACGTAATTACAATGTAGTCGGAACAAAATAATAGATTTTTGACCTTGTCGATGTTTCGAAAACCTTGTTCGCACTTTATAATTAATTACATAATGTGATACAAATAACTATTCTACAACAATGAGTATTACATAAAACCATGATATTTAATATTACTTTGGTTATTTAGTGTCACAAATAGTAAAAATTTCGGTATGAATATTTCGATTTGACGTTCGTTACAATGTTATGACTCGACGCAGTTGCCGCCATGTTTTCGTAGATTATGCAACGATTTTGATACGTATTATAATCGATTATTATCAACATATCGAATGAAGATTATGTATTATTCTTTGAAAACTATTATTGTAGGTGTTTTTGAAGTTATACTTCTTTTGGCGCGTTAGGGAAAAATGATGAGAGTAAATTTTTACGATGCGCGCGCACATCATCACGAAGCCTGAAGTTAGCTGTAGTCAACATTTTGTTTCTTTATATTAAAACTATCAATGTATTAAATACATTTTTTCTATTGTTAGTGTCGTTTTTTCTACAAATGTAGAATAAGGTGAACGATAAAATTTTTGAAAGGATTTTTATCTTGTTACGCCAAAGAAGTATAATTTCTAACTCGTGTACTTAAGTACACACACACTTTTTTTAGCCAAAAATTGCAACCAATCATTAAACGGTCCTATACAAAAATGAAGGCGGTCAAGTATATTTCACAGAAAAGTAAATTCAATAAATTACAATATTATGGGGAATTATCATGAAACTTTTTTAGATTATATCATCTAAATACAATGATACCATTACATAAATATATTTCAAATTCTTCTAAATCAATATATCTGATACAATCGATTAACGTAGAATAATTATTTCGTCTCATCCTTAAGTATTTTGACAGATGCAAAATATAACCTATTAAATTGTTCCCACTATACGTATTGGATTCAAACCCCTTATATCTGAATCCTTGTATATCCGTTGGCAGAATTGTAGAATATTTTCAGTGACCACATACTCAATAAAAAACATTTGTGCTTAGGTGGTTAACTATTACTGGTGTTTTACCCCACAAATTAGATAGCCAAATTTTTTTTTGCTAGAAAAAAAATTGTAACTGATAAAGGAGGCAGAAATAATTCAGTTATCTAAATTTATATATAAATTGAAACATTCAGAAAAGATCAAAATATTTAGCGCATATCTCCAATTAATCACAAACATTATGACTCACGAATGATCGAGTAAATAAAATATTATAATAAATTATTATTGTATTTGTCGAAGGTAAAAATCGGAACAATTTATTGATTAATAAATTCACAGGAGGTAATGTAATAAAACCAATTAAAAACACAAATCAATTATTATCACATTTACATTGTCAATTATTTTCGAAGATTCCACAAAAGCTCGACGACACAACAGGACCGAAGCGACCTCTTCAGTGTGTTTGTTCTATTAAATTTTTCCATTTAGAAAAATATTCTTTATCCTATAACTAGTGTAACATTATATAAACGAATATCATTTTTCTATTTGAGAGCTCTCTTTTAATTAAAATAGATCAGGATATTATCTACATAAACGATTTGATGGTCTATTATCCCCCCATCGGGGAATAGAGGCGACATCTGAAAATTAAAGAAAAACACATTAACATAAGATACTAGTAGATAGTTTCAGAATTTTCGACCAAAAAATTGTAGGGAATTCAATTGTTTTAGTAAATGTCCGAAACGTTACTGACAACGTAGTTAAAAGTTTATAAAAAAAGTGTGGGATTTTTTCCGTCATGACCCTTTCTGCGTGCTCATTGGTTCAACGGCAGCCAATAAGTTCGCATCAAGTCTATAATGAATTGAATGATCTACAATAAAATATTTATTTTCACAACTTAACAAACAAAAAACACGAAATTTTCTACCATTCCTTCAGTTCATTAGTTATTTCTGGGTTTCATTTAATTGCTCTAAGACGCTAGTAATTCATTTATTTGTATTTGTTAATCTATTGTTACAATACGTTTGTCAATAATAATATACTACGAAAGGAACTTCGTTCCAACCGACTGTTTCACGACACTCGTACATTTTTAGCAGAATCATTACAATGTAATTATGTTGATTATCATGATTATCAGTTTATATAATACTAGCGGGCCCGGCAGATGTTATCCCGCCCTGATTATGAAAAAATCCTTGACAAATTATATACTAAAACGTTCCTCATCAATCACTCTATCCACCGGTGAAAACCGCATGACAATCCGTTCGGAGTTTTAGTTTATCGCGAACAGACAGACAGACAGACCGGAGGGGACTTTATTTTATACTATGTAATGAAGTTTTGATTAATTACCACTTAATTACAATATATTAAAAATTCTAAAATTATTGGAATAGCAACACCACATGTTTACCACATTATTCCGCATGCAAATAATGTAATTTGGCGGTTATTTATTCTACATTACACGGAGTATTTGACAGTTGACTTAGAATGTGTAGTTGTCACTCTAAACACTGGCAAAATTGTTTATATAGGCGGATGGCACAAATAAAAAAAAAATGCGCGCCTGACATCGTGATAACATACAGACTTTTTTTAATTTGTACTGTTTCCACACGTTTTTGTATGTATATATACTTTGTTTAAGAAATTATATCATGATATTCCAGCCGAAACATATTGATTATTTTGTGAAATTAAGATGTTCTACACTACACTGAATTTTTGACAATTAAGTTTAAGACGTGTATCTGTCACATTTGACACTGACAATATTTACTAGATAGGCGGATGCCATAATAAAAAAATATATCTACTGATGTTAATTTTAATACTATAAACATATCTCAATGTCTACTCATTGTTACGATGAGCGTATTTAAAATATTGAATTAAATCACTACGATTCAGAGACACAATATCTTTAATCAATTCCGTATTGAATACATTATAATATCACTAGAGGGCCCGGTAGACGTTGTCCCGCCCTGATTATGAAAAAATCCTGGACAAATTATATACTAAAACGTTCCTCATCAATCACTCTATCCACCGGTGAAAACCGCATGACAATCCGTTCGGTAGTTTTTGAGTTTATCGCGAACAGACAGACGCGGTAGGGGACTTTATTTTATACTATGTAATGATGACGGTCGAGTGGTTTGACCGGCGAAATATCGATTTGATATCCGCATATTCGAACTCTGACATATACCAACTACTTTTGATGAATTCGTATACATTTATAAATTTAAATTGGTAACACTACGAATTGATGGCGAAGGAAACATCGAGTGTGAGCCTAAATCTGAGAATCTGATCAAAATGTTTTTGATGTACCACCAAATTTGGTGGCTTTTATTTTGATCTTTCATAATGACAGCAATTTACGTAATAAATCATTACTTTGATTATTGTGCAAAGTGTGTTTGAAATAATAAAACGGAAAATAGATTGTGAGTAGGCACAAAATCTCTCTGGAAATTTCCAAAACATGGAGTCCACCAATTTGTCAGAACACCCTCGATTAACGTATTAGATTAAAATTAGTTACCTAATAATACTTTAACCTAACATTTTAAATAATAATACCTATCTAATTATTATTATTTTATTATTATTTATTATTATTATTACATCAGAGTTTTTATATATTTTACAATTATATACAATTACAACTATATTAAATAAAAACTAACATATTACAGTCCTCGTCAATCTCCCTGACCGCTCTGTATACAGCCGCAAGTTCGTTGTTAATACAACAATTACTGTTGTTAATACAATATAATAATAAAAAAAGAAATAGTATGAATTAAGGCTTAAATGACTTGAGGACAGATTTTTTTTAAATTAATGACAGACGCAGGAAACTCTGGCGGGATCTTCATATTTGATCCTGTATTGGGTATTTTAAAAGACATCTTTCGCAATATATTGTGGTTAATATGTACAAGTGAAGTTTCTGGGAAATATAAACCCGGAACATGAATGCTGGGATGTCACAAAAACTTTCCGGGAAGTAGTAAATTTTAGCAATTTTATGACCGCAGTAATCATTTTAGAGAGAATTGCTTGCTATAGCAATTACAAGCAGAAAGAGAAGATATATAAGGGTGTATAAAGACTACTGTTACCTCACGTGTCGGAGAGCGACTGATTCGCAAGGGAGCCATCCCACGCAGCTTCCTTGTGAAGTGCCGCTTGACGTTTCTTCTCTGAAATTACAACGACGACAAACAAATGAACCAATACGATTGATCTCGATTCACACTCCTTTAGCTTTCGATTATTCAAATATCTTTAAAAAAAGCACATGACGCTGGCTGATTGAATCCTAAAATATTTTCATAGCGGCTATAATCAAAAAAAAATTGTGTGGTTTTATGAGATGACGATGCAAGTGAGACTTTTTTTTTTTCAAATTGTAGGCATATAATTGAAAATTCTTGGAAAATTATTAGAGTTAAGGTATTAAAATCGCGCTTTTAAACTGAACTTAATATTTGGAAGATGAGAACGCTAATGGGAAATCAATAGTAGACCAGATATCGGACTATGAATATTAATTTCTACTTATTAGTAAGTACGGAATACATAATAAATACAATCATTCAGTTGATACACGGCTATCGCCCGGGGGGGGTGTGGAGACTCCCCTCCAATAAATATTATTCTAAAAAAAAAAAAACACGGATGTTAAAAACTGAGCACAATATTTATTTAAATCATTTTGAATTGAGCTATGTGCACCGCCATATTGGCCTTGGCTGTTCTGCCAAGCGCTTTTTACTTTACCCTTACTGCGCGGCCGCGCACCGTCTGTAATACGACATGCGATAGATGGACAAAATTTGAGGCGATGTACAAAAAGTTTCACTTTAACAACTAATTCAATTTTTATACCTACACAGAAATCAATTGGAAAGGCATGATGAAACCAATAGTATTTCATAGATCAGATAAGAACGAATTGAATTAAAATTTATCTAATGTCATACATTTTTGTATTTGTCCGGATTTGTTTTAAACGCCATCTATCTGCTTATTCGTCGAACTACTTTTTTTAGCTGTGAATGTTTGATATTCTAATGTTATCAATTTTTTTTAACAAAATGTATATTAGGACTTTGCGAATATATTAAATTAACTTTTTTATTATACTGACAATAATTTGATCTTAAGATTTTTAAGTTTAATCTGGTTGTAAGATTAATTAGTTAAAATAACTTGATTTGTATTCATTACATTAATGATTACTATGTATGTATCAAATTTTATGAATATAAAAATTCTTGTTATTTAAATTTTATCGCTTCAAATTTTGTCAAGTAACACACCATTTTCTGGAATTTATGATTTTTTTTTTAAACGCTAAAAATTATAACAGTTATAGTTATAGCAGTAACCATAACTAGTGGTAGCCTATTGGTAAAAATTCGACCACATTTAATTAAATTTCCATATTTTAATATCTTAATATTAATCCCCTTAGGGAGAAGCGAACTTTTTCTTAATAACACTAAAGCTCGTTCGTAGCTACTAAAGAAACAAAAAAAAGAATAAAGAAAATCGCTTAAGAAACAGGGGACGTTTGTTAATGATGAACTCCGAAACGACTCAATCGATCTTCATAAATGTTGGCATTTGTGCATAATTTGGTCCAACTAGAGAGGTAGGATAATTTATATTTCGATTTTTAATTATAAATTAAATCGTCAATGCTGATTATTATTATTAATTGCAAGTGGCATCTCTCTCGACTAGTTGTCGGTTTAACTTAGTTTGTTGCGGGGTGGTAGGGTGTCTGTACCCGACTGGATCGCGACCACCGTTCACCAGGTGGAACACCCGCCATAGTGGCACGTTTTGGCGTGTCGCGTTCCGGGATCAGCCGGTGTATATCCAGCAACCGGGGGGAGGGGGGGGGGCTGTCCCTGACTGAGTCGCTTTCAGGCCGGCATGACAGCGGCGACCAGCGATGGATAGTATGTCTTTTGGTGGTCGCCATTGTTTTTGGATTGTACTATGCTTACCATCAGGTACAGTACAGTCACTTTGCCGAGCTACAATAAAAAAAAAAAAAAAAAAAAAAAAAACTGTAGGACCAACTGTTATGGATATCTCATAGATGGCACCACGTTTTAATTTTGAATTTCTTTTTCAATAACTGAGCCACAACAAGGCGTAGCTGGGTCGGTCAGCTATTAATATAATTGGTGAGATGTGGTCTAATCATGCTAAGTGTCACGAGGGATTGTTTCTCAAGTGCAACTGCCGGAACTTTTCTATATTATGAGCTAACCTGGGGGGTATTAGAAAAGGTGCTAGCAAGTTGGTTGGAATGTTCTATGCTGGAAAAACTCTACAAGTGTGAATAATAATGTCATGATTTCTATTTTTGTAATTAATATTACTTATTATAATATTATTATTATTAATAACGATTTAATATGGCCTTTATAATATTTTTTTAACTAAAATGATATTCAAAAGATTCAAACGGACGTATCATCTACTTCCGGTACCGCTACAACACATCCGAGACGCGACGGAAACATTAACACCAAGCTATTGTCACTTCTCAGAATTGGATTTGTATGGAAAAAACTCGTCTATTTTTGGTTATCAATCTATTCTGTAGATGGCACTGTTATATAATTTTTTTGGCAAGTTTGATAACAAAAGATAGTGGACGACAATTAATTTTGACATTTCAAACTGACAACATTCAAATATTTGTTTTCATTCACTTTGTTTACGTATCTGTTACGTGAGAGTGCTGCCTTAAATTTTCTTGCCCTCCCATAAACAATCTCCGGATCTACTTATAAATATTGACTCTTGCATTTACTTGGATTTAGATTTGCCTTTCGATGAATATGTTCATTACAAATAAAGGTGAACAAAAACGTGTATGCGATTTACGCAGTACCGCTTTATGCATACATACATAGCTTATAAATGTACATTTATAACTAACAGATATTAGTTCGAAAATCGTATTATAGAGGCGCTGATTGAAAAGAACGAGTGCGACCTCGATTTATATAACGTACTCTGTGATTAACACTAGCGCTACCCTATTAGAGAGTTCGGCCAATAAAAGGCAAGATGTCGTTGATCTGGGGGGATCTTAATTTCATTTCCGATGTACACGTATGCGCTTGTGAATCATGCAATCTCGATTGTATAATTCACAAACGAATATATGTATGAATAGCTTAAAATAGTTTAGCTAGGTCAGATCGGGATTTCAGGTAACAGCCCAAGGCGAGGTGTGCCGCGCACCCTTGAGCATGTTACCTAAATAAAATCGGCTGAATGTCTTAAGCACACGCCTTCGTGGTCCGATGAAGCTGTGAAGACCTTGCCAGGTCAATAGCATAGTCAGTTCGAGAAAAAACAAAAAATATTCTGGGGGCACTTCTATGTCGAAGTTATTGTAGGGCGAAGCTTTGCTCGGTAAATAGCCAGTGCATACAGAGTGTTAATTAGTTTCCCTGGGTGGACCGAATTTACGTTGTGTGTAACAAATAATATGGATGAGACCTCTAGCGATGGTGATGAGACGTCTCTCCTCTGCCCGTTCCTGGCGCGCTGTACTCAGCTTTACCCCGAGCGCGCCAGAAACGAGCCGCCGCGCCAGCGCCGTGCACGTCTCCGGCCTTTGTCTGCAAACACCATTACAACATTGCGTATCTACACTAATATTATAAAACTGGAAGGTTTGTTTGTTTGGTTGAATGCGTTAATCTCAGGCACTACTGTTTTGATTTGAAAAATTATTTCAGCGTTAGATAGCTCATTTATCGAGGAAGGCATTCATTATATCATTTATAAATGAGCTACCCAACACAGAATTTTTCAAATCGGACCAGTAGTTCCCGAGATGAAGCGAATAAACTCTTCAGATTTATAATATTGGTATACAAGTATAGATTAATTAACATAGCAGTTAGAGAGAAGGAATTTTTTGATCAGTATTTCTGGAAATTATGAGACCTCATAATGATTATTGTAGAGTAACAAACGAGTTTCATTCAAAATGTGAACAGCTGGAGGCGCCGCTCGATAAAACAAAGCGTTTCGAGATTGATTGATGTTTTTTTTATTTCTACCGACATTTACATTCATACACATATATACCGATAAATTATATAATACCATATATCTGTGAAATATAACAGTAGCAATTGTTTTAATAAAAAGTAAGTACTTTCAATTATTGACTTATTTCTTTTTTTATTAAATAATGTTCATATTTTTTTTATTTCATTTATTATAGAAAAAAAAAATTGAAACAAACTCTCCTACGAAAATCGCTATTGTGAATTAATTCCGGAGATATTCTCGTCTAAATGGCACAAGATTTAATTAAACATGACTAAGAAAACCTTCTTATTCATTGTAGAAATAACTCCCTAGAACTTGTGGTACTTGTGTATTAAATGCACCGCGCTCGCTGACCGCTACCGCGGCCGGCTCGCATTATTTTTATCGCAAGCCTTTTTTTTTACATGGGGAAATCCCTACGGATATCCACCCTAGCCGGGCACCTGAGGGTGGGATATGTCCGACTTGCACGGACTAAAACCCCATGGTGCCTCCTTACACCTATTTGACCGGGGAGCAGGAACTGCCTACGGCACTGCGCCTGCTCACCCGGCAGGTGCTGGCTCCTCATAAATGATAAAATGACCTCATAAAATGATTGTTCGTAAATGACACATAACCTCAAAACTTTGATCATAAATATCTTAGTAACCATGACTTTCCGCGAGGAGGGGAAATCGCCCCTTTCCCCCGCTACTCCCATCCCCTTCAATCTCTATAGTAAGATAGGAATATCAAATGCGGGCCTTTAAAACAATTTTAGATTTCAAAAGACTTTATTTAAAAACAAAGTATTTGTAAACGTCGTAAAAAATCGTAAACAAAGTATAAGATTTAGGTGGAAAATAGGAAATAGAGTTTAAGATAGAATTTCCATTTTTTCCCCGACTACTTGCTCTGTTATTTCTGTTTGGTAAGGTTAGGTTAGGCTTGTGAAAAAAATAATGCGAGCTGGCCGCGCATGCGGTCGGTGAGCGCGGTGCATTTAATACACAAGTATCGAACTTGTTGAATAACCTTCAGATATCACTCTAAACTCTGGCGAAAGTTCACTCCTAAATGTATTAAATATATGAATTAATCATGTACCTGTAGGGTTGGAGGAATTCAGCGCATTTCTTAGCTTTGTTCCTGGACTCGAGCGTCGCCGCATGTAGAGGGCGGCACTTGACCAGCGCACGTTGTGTTGACATCACCTCCGATGCTGGAATTCAAACGAAAATGCTTATTCAATATTCGTAAGTAATCATAATAGCCTTTTAGAGACAACTTCTTACCTTCCTGGACGACTCGAGCGTCGCCGGGCATGTAGAGGGCGGCACTTGACCAGCCCCTTTGCACGTTGTGTTGACATCACCTCCGAATGCTGGAATCCCCTTCAGAAGGTTGTAGAGAGATTGCGGAAAACCTCTCCCTCCTACTTCTACCGCGTATAACTTAACCACATAGCCATTTTTACTTAGTTCATTTGTTATTCTAATATTTATTTAATTTGATTGTGTGGTCTTAAGGAATTTGTTTTCCCCCGGTACAGAAAGCCCTCCTATTTTTTCATGTTTTTTGTTTTTAGAGAAGAGGATTTTTTCCGTTCTGGATGACGAAACACCAACATCCTCTGGGATTTTATATCTAATGTACAAATTATCACGTTCAGGCCCAAATATGAAAAAGAAATCATCTCCTAGAAGCCCAGTGTACAATATTGTTAGTGGTATAAACCAAACAATTTATATATGTCAATAAAGTGAAAAGTCATTACAATGTCAGTTGGCGCCACTTTCTATGTAATTTTGTCGGTTTATATCCTTGCCTCTATCTAAATGTTTGATTTTTTCACTTTTTGATTGATTTCACTGTCTCTTATCACTACATATTATAAAACAGAGTCCTCTGCCACGTCTGTCTGTCTGTTTGCGATAAGCTCAAAAACCACTGAACAGATTTTCATACGATTTTCACCAGTAGATAAAGTGATTCACGAGGAAGGTTTAGGTATATAATTTGTCAAGGTTTTTTTTATTATCAGAGCGAGACTCTGTTAAATCTATTTTGTACACATTCAATCATAATTCATTTTTGACAAAACCAATCAAATATATACATTCAAGTTTTATGGCTTTTGCTTTTATAGTTTTACGCCAGCTGTAATCTTACCTAACACGAGAAATGTCATATTATTCAATAAAAGATTATCTAAAAATGTTCTTTCATTTGCAACTCAGGCTCATGTAAACGCCCAATGTGTATTTAAATGAATAAGTGATAAAAAATATAGCTTCAGCTTTTCATTAAAAAAAATAAAAAATAAAATGCGTTGGCCAGACCATGTAAAAAAATATTGAACACTGGGTTTTTAACTCATCTCGATTATTATAGCTTGGGCCTTCGGAGGATAGATTAATTTGTAAAACCAGTATTCCTAGACATGTCTTTTCAGAGTATACTAACAATTTGAATACATTCAAGAATCTAAATAGTAACAATATTGATTGACATTTAAAGTCGATAGTTATTTTAATGTAACGTATAGCTGTGATATTTTTTATCACTGCTATATCACAGGTGATAAATTAAAACCGGTTACATTTATATTTTAAGAACATAGCTTGGGTCTTAGGAGGATAGGTGAATGTGTAAAACCAGTGTTCCCAGTCTTTTCAGTGTATACTAAAATTTGAATACAAGATATTTTAATATATTGTATAGTTGTGAATTTTTTTCTCACTGCTATATTCACAGGTGATAAATTATAGCCTGTTACATTTATATTTTAATAGTATAGTTATGTATTCATATTCATTCCGGCTTATATTAACTAAGGGTTTTCCGCCAACTACCTTTTTTAGTTCCACAGCCTAATATATAAGAGAAGGAAGAATTCTGCAAATTAGCATATATGGGCATTTTGGATTTGTAATATCATATGAAAACTACCAGTCATATAAAATTACAATCTCATCCAACAGTTATTTTTTATTTCGTATGAAAAATAACAGTGATGCATGGAATGTACCATATCTACTTAAGAAGGTACACGTTTGAGAAAGATTGGAAACATGTTGTCAGGGGAAACAGAAACACATATAAAGGCATCCAGAGGACAAAGTACTGTTTCGAGAAATAGATTAAATCTACAAGAGAAGCGAGGCTGCGTGCAAAAGCAAGTCATTATAAAGACTCAAACTCAAAGCGGTCGTTCGCTTATAGGTTAATTCAAGTGAATGATATTTATAATTGGATCAGTACAGATCACTTGCGAACAAACATCAAACTCACAGATCTGACCTCTTTATAATAATAGGATAGATTTCTCCTTCACAATAGCTTGTTTGACCATACGCAGGGTTTTGGCGTAGCTCCAATGATGGCAAATCAAGGCTACACATTTTTTTATGCAAACTAAACACAGCCGTTTTATTTTAAACTATTCAAACAATAAACCGAGTTGGGTGTTGTTGTAGACAAATTGTTGTTGTAAAATGGTGTTCCGTGTTACCCAGTAAATATTTGTCAATTTTTATGTGAAACATCTCCCGGCACGGCTTAGCAGTAAAATCAACCCGTATACCGTCACGGTAAATGGCATGACGCCCTCTTATGCCATCATGACTCCTTTACGCCACCGCTGTCTACACCCTTGTGTGTGTGCGCGCGTATAGTATACACCTCGTTGCTTCTCTTTGCGATATATGTACTACTTCTACCCAACTACTTGACACGTTATTAATTATTCATTCTAATATTAGTTTAAATCATAGAATTATGAAACCGCATACACGCAGCATCGTTACACTATGGTTTAAATGTATCAAATCTGTAGGGCGTTTCGTGAAACCCAACATTTTTTTTGAACTTCACGACCATTCGATCGCTATCGCCCGTTTGAGCCAATGATAACTAAAGATACGTTTACCTACATGATATTTTGACAAAACAAATGGCACGATAACGCTCACATACGTAAAGTTATATTGTAACGCCACACCGTCTTAGATAAAATGTGGAAGAAAGATGGCATATTCTCAATATCGGTGGTGAAAAAGAAACAGTTATATATTGCTTGCGTACGGGCGGATTGACGGGGCAACCGTCAAAAATAAGCTAACTAGCGAAGTTTTAACAAGGCGCTGTTGAAGCGCTTATGCCCTATCTACAGCTTTTTAGTTACATCATTGGTTTGAGTACCCTTGCTCTTATAGAGTTTATTGAAACTGAAATTCAAGAAACGTCATAAATCGGAAAAGAACTTTTACGTAAAATAAATCTGTACACATAAACAAAATTAAGCGGCTTTATGGAATGTAAAAACAGCTTTTACTAAATCGATATAAAATAATATGCGATACTCATATAATAAAAACCGATTCTTCAAAATTTTGTCGGTTTGTTTGTACCGGCTAATCTACGAAACGGTTGGACCAAGTTTGACAGGACTTTCATTGGCAGATAGTTGATGTTGTAAGAAGTATCTTGGGTTACTCTTATTTTATACTAGCTGTTAAAGACCGTGTGGAATGTGTGTGTGTGTGTGTACTTATTTACACGCGTTAGAAATTATACTTCTTGGGAGTAACAAGACAAAAATCTTTAAAAAAAACTATCTTTCGCCTTATTCTACGTTTGTAGAAAAAACGATACTAACAATAGAAAAAAGGTAGTTAATACATTGAAAGTTTTAATACAAAGAAATACAAACAACATATATAAAGAAACAAAAAAGTTGACTATAGCTAACTTCAGGGTGTCGGTTTTTTGTGACGGTGTGCGCGCGCATCGTAAAAATTTACTTTCATCATTTTTCCCTAACGCGCCAAAAGAAGTATAACTTAAAAAAAAAATCAATTTAAAGCAACACGTATGACGCGCGCGGCCCTGGTCACCGCTTCTTTAATTGGTCATATTTTTAATGCTAAATTCCTTGTAGTAAAATTCGATAAATATAAAAGCGCGGAAAAGACTTTAAGAGCTCGAAGTTCAGCGATAAAACTACCGCCAACCCGCAACATAGCCTGTCAATCGATAACCAATTGTATTTTTAAAACAAACAAATTCTAATAACCGGTGTAGCACGATAAATAATAATGACTGGCGTTAAATACACAACCGCACAACCTAGATTCGGGTGTGCAACCTCGCGGTAGGGTTCATTGACCGCTGGCGCGCCGTGACGTAATGGTGTACCGAGCAAGTGGCACGACGGCCGCGCTCGACACACCTGTACCCGGGTGGCTCACCGACTGAGGCTTTTGCCTTAACGATGGTTCTATCCAGGGTAGTTTACCCTTCATATAGAAAGGCTTTTAAATCGATAATTTAAAAAAATATCGTGACAACAAATCATAGTGTAGTGCAAGGACATCTTTAACCGAATTCAAATAGAACAAAACAAACCGACTAAACAACTACAAAAAAGACTTCAAATTCAAATTCAAAAAAACTTTATTCAATTTAGGCCCTAAGAAGGCACTCATGAACGTCAAAACTACCACCGGTTCGGAAAACAACCCAGTCATCGAGAAGAACCGGCAAGAAACTCGATCTGGTTTATCTTTTTAACAAATATATATAATATTTAGAATAATAATATATTCTATATAATAGTAAATTTCACAAATGTTTTTAATGGATGGACAGAGATGAGTCAATTCCAGATATCACCATCGTTCACATATTGATCCACTCTATAATAGCCTTTTGACACCAAAACCCGCTTGACATGGCGCTTAAATTCACAATCCGGCAAATCGGTAATATCCTTTGGGACTTTGTTGTAAAATCTAACACTATTTCCCAAAAAACTGTTACTGGTTTTACTAAGTCTAAAACGTGGGACAACCAGTTTGTCACAGTTTCTAGTATTTAGAATTGAATAATTGAATTGAATAGAACTAGGAATTGGTTCGATCGACATCGATCTCGTTGCTGTGGCTAAGTTATTACAGGTTCAATTAATATTATGGTAAAGTACTTCGTATAATGGTATTAGTAGAACACGTGCACCATAAAATGAACTGGATTTGAAGAAGAAATTCAAAATTAAAGCGTGGCGCCATCTATGAGATATCCATATCAGTCGGTCCTACAGTATACTTTCAACAAACTAATTTAAAGCGCCATCTGTTCGAGACGGATGAAACTTACTATTAATAACAATAATTAACATTGACAATCGTTTAATTTGTAATTTAAAAATATTGAGGTATTAATCGAAATATAAATTATCCTATCTTTGAAATTGAACCAAATTATACATAAATGCCGTCAACTTTCATGAAGATCGGTTGAGTAGTTTCTGAGTTTATCGTGAACAAACATCATGCCACTGGATTTTTATATATTTAGACCAGCTCGGCCGACGTTATCCCGCCCTGATATAAAGAAACCTCGACAAATTATATTCTTAAACCTTCCTTAAGAATTAATTTTTCTACTGGTAGAAAACCGCATGAAAATCCGATCAGTCGTTTTTGAGTTTATCGCGAACAGACAGACAGACAGACAGATATGACAAAGAACTTTGTTTTATAAATATGTAATTAAATATATGATATTCCAATCACTCCAAGTGCAAAACCATACAAATAAACTGAAATAGTACAACTTATCATACCTGAATATAAATCGAATTAAAAACACATAATAAATACAGCTTTCACATAACTCACGAATTAATGGAGCGTAACAAAAATACATTTTAAGAGTTCCCAACCACGCAACCCAACCTACTTGATACCGAAAAGGCTACAAGAAAGATCATTGAACTGTACAAGCAACCTGGTGTTGCGCAATCACCGACGGTTATGGTGAGCAATGAGATCGCATTTCAACAATGGTCAACTTTTTGCAATATTACATTTAAGGCACAACGCGTCTAAGAATTTATTATAGAGAATTGTGTCGAGTATTTTAACATTTAAAGGTAAAACGGCTCGCCTATAATGTACAACCTCTTTCCATAGTCCTAAGGATAAGTATTTTCGTGTACTCAAGGATTCATTTATGCTAAATTTCAATGTAATTCTATTTACAGTGAAGAGATGGTAGACAGATTTAAAGCGTAACTACCATCTTGATTATTTAACATCAGGTGAGATTATGGTACTAAAAAAACCTACAACATAGTATAAAAGAAAAACTTGGATATATTTTTTTAACTGGCTACACTATTGGCCTAGGAAGACCTTAACAGCTTCACCGGACTATTAAGGCGAGCGCTTAAGGCACTCAGCCTGCCAGCCAGTTAAATATCTTTGTTTATTAAAAGTGCATGACATGCATCTTCTAAAGCCCAAGGCTATCGCCCGCCGATAATAATTTTAATTTGTGGACTTTAGAATTCCTTTCTAAAACGATTTCAGGAAATGCAACTAAAACAAGTTCTAAAACTAGGCTGTATAATTATTTAAGAACTTCCTACAGATCGATGTAGCATATTTCCTATGTCGCATACTGAGACGAACATGTAATTTCCAAATAAGATCCAAGGCCATGGATCCGAATGCTGGACCACTAACGAGACGGATGAGAAAAGGTTACACGTGGCAGAGATGCGAATGTTAAGGTGGAAGTGTTGTGTAACTAGTGGATAAGATTAATAATACGTATGACAGAAGAAATTTGAAAATATCACCAGTGACAGAGAAGTTGAGGAGTAATAGGTTAGCATGGTACGGGCATGAATGTAATGAACATGAATGTAACTAGAAAAGTTTTGAGTATAAAGATGAACAAATATAGGAGTAATGGAAGACCGAAAAAGTTATGGATGGATTGTGTGAAATATGTTATGTGTATAAAAGGTGTGAATATAGAGATGGCATCTGACAGGGGAGAGTGGAAAAGGAAAACATATTATGCCGACACTACTTAAGTGGGATAAGGGTAAGAAGATCCAATGTCAATGGACCGGTTATCCTTCACCATATAAATTAATCCAAAAAGCATGGAGTCCGATGAAGCTGTAAAGACCTTGCCAGGTCAATAGCGTAGTCAGTTCGAGAAAAAAAAACCAAAAAGCATACATAAATGTAGATACATATATAATTATAGCATAATGACAATATTCTTAAGTAGTAGATTCCCACCCGCTTCGTTGAATATTTAAAAAATACAATCGAAACCAAAAAAATAATAATCTATAAAAACACTGCGCATCTAATATTATATTATATCTTTTATTACATCGATATAGGAAAAGATGTTATCCGATCCGAAACAAACAAAAGCCTTTGGGTTTGTACATGCGTGAAATTTAAAACGTATTCGCGTGTTTTTGTGTACTTGGAATGAAAAAAAAAAACAACTAATTCGTTATACGTAACAACCTCAATCGAATCTTTGTAACTCTCAAATAGTTTAGAGATCGTAATCCACCAACAAAACTTCATTTGGTAATTTGTGAACTTCTTTGTCTCATACCTTTGTTACTCACTGAGGCCAGTCACTCGGTTAGGCCAGAATAACCACCTCATCACTTTCTTGTATCGTTTTTAGCGGCAGTTACCTAGTACACCTACGTAGACGAAAATCCTGCATCACAAATACTTTCAGTTTTTCAGAGTTGATCGATCCTAGTCTAACAATATTGAGGTGGATCGCCAGCAGTACTAGTTAGAATGCTCTAGAATGCTCTGACTTAAGGTATAAGGGATGGATTAAATTAACTGGAGGAATCGTTAACCCGTTTCTTCTAATAGTCTTATAGATACATTTAAACACATAATAATATTCAAACCCACTTACTTAAATAAACTCTTTATTTAGATCAAATAAAGTGGTCAGTAAATAATTTAATAAGAATTTTGACATCTATAAAATAAACTAACAAAACCAATATAGGACTATTTAACATAAATTACAAAACCGTGTCTAAGGATATAAATAGTACCAACAGCGTAAATTAAGCCACATGTAATATTAAAGAGCTCTGCAAAACAATAGATAGAAATTATTATAAATAATGTATGGTAATAGCTAGAATAAATTGACTGCAACATTAAACGTAATGGGAACATAAAACAACATTGTAAAACATCAATTACGTCAAGGAAGTGGCGTGCTGTTTATTTAGAATGCAGCAAAAACTCGATTTGCTCACGTATCGACGACGTTCGCAGGAACTGTGTGTTAAACTACTATGTCGTGTGTGTTTTTGCAACATTAGAGACACGTTGGCCTTTCTATAGTGCATTTTTATTCTGTGGTTAGTTTTCGTAACGATATACCATATGTATCATGTATCCAATTTTTATTTTATTTTATAGACGAGCGTTTGACCACAAGATCATCCGATGTGTAATGGCAATGTGGTCCAAGATGGTAAACACGTTAACCTGTATAGGTGGAGGGCAAAGAAGAGTATTTATTACCTTTTTATAATATTAGTGTAGATAAAACCGATATACAATGTATCACATTGTCATACAAATAAATGTATTATTGCAAGCATACGGGTACATAAATGTTATTGAAGAATGTCGCGAAATTAAAAACTTAGCGTAAGTCATTTTGACCTAATGTGGTTAATTCGGAAGCTGACGGATTAAGCTTAGAAGTGGTCTGGCTGTCAAGTGCAGCTGCCGGGACACGTGAGGATGTGCTTGGCTACAGATTTTAAACTTGAGGGTGATAGCAAGCCAGCCGAACTTAGAAAAAGATCTACAACCATACTATGGTTTCGTCGCGATGTTTTTCTTCGCCGAAAACTATGACTCGGTTGCGAGGATTCGGAGTTACGCCCATTGACGTGGTGTTCGACACGCTAGCAACTAAACCAAAAGCCCATATTTATGCCATCGCTACCGTGAAAGTAACGCAATAATTATAAACCCACATACGACAGATCTATGGACAAGTATCACCAAATATTTCATATAGGAAAGAAGTGATAATAGCTCAATTGATAGCGTGTGTGGACACCACATAGATTGACATAGGTCCAAATCCTGAGCGATCCTGAGATCATGACGAAACCATACATGGTGGTAGGTCTTTTTCTAAAACTAGCTACCGCCCCTAAGGAGAAAATGTGTCACCAGCAACCCGTTACGAAGCACCAATGAAGAATGTTTCAATATCGGGGTTAACGTACTTATTTAAAATATTTTCACGTTCCATGTAAACGAAGTCGCGAGTTAAAGTTAGCGTTAGCCCAAAGTAACTATTCAACGCGCACCAACTCGCGGGCAGAAACTAGTTTTAAATATTGGAAATGTCTCGCAAAAATACTCAATTTCCTAAATGACTTTTCAATCGTAATGTAACAAAACACACGGAAGGTAGAAGGTAGAATAAATCTATAATAACACTAACGAGAATGATATTATGCGTAAAGCGTAATACCGCCCGACCTCGAAGCGATCCCCGGCAGTTAAATTACACACAGCGATCGACGTTTCTGTTTATTTCGTAATACCTTAACGGTTATGTATTAGAAGAAATAAAGCGAGCCAAGTTCAAGGCGACGATGTACATCGCAGCAGAATATTAAGTGCGTATTATAAAAAGCGGGCCGCGCTAACGAAATCGAAAGTGGTACGTGATGCGTAAAATATTAAGCAAGATGAATCAACGCGACCTCAGATATATTGAAGTTAACAAATCTTGTGCAATTTTAATAAGGTTACATTTTAATTTTTATAAGTATAATATATATCTATACATATAATAAGAATGTAAATGTCACGTGTTTGTGTTTTTGTAGATTTTTGTGAAAAAAATTGTTGCAGGTGTCTTGGATTCATTTATAAAAATGTCTGTCTGACTGTTTGTTTGAACACGCATAACTGCTAAAGTACCGTGTTCACGATAAAATCATAAAACATATCCTCGAATAACATTTAGTTTTGGTTTCATTAAAATCGGTTCATTCTATCAAAAGTTATTGTAATTTTAATGACGACGCGACTTAAATACGATAGAAAGTAGATAAGTAAATGGACTTCAGGACGCGCTCTCAATTTTTCGCGGTTCAATTTTGGTATCGAGTCCTACTAGACACGTACAGCTCACGCACCCAGACACGACAACTGATAACCGGGGGATTATAGTGCACTTTAGACGACTTTGATACTTTTATAAAAAATATTACAATATTTTCTTATTATTGATGTTCTACTTTTTGTTATATTTGATGCTATAGTCCCAAAATAATATTATAATTTCTCAAGGTCATACTACGTCAAGAACAGTATAACTAAACCTAAATATGTATACGTAATAGACAGAAGCATCGAATTTGTGCTCAAATATTTAGCCCCTTAGTTCCCGATCAAGGTATAATTTCTCAACATTCTCATGAGGAGTATTGTGGTAACTGGGTCACAGTTTAGATTATAACTAGAAACATCAAGTTTGTGCTTAGATGTTTAGTCTCCCAGTGTAGGAGCCAGGTTTTAATTTTTTTAAGTCTGATGAAGACAGTGTTTATGATAACTGAATCTTAGTATAGATAATAGTTAGAAACATCGAGTTTATACTCAAATGCCTTAGTGTCATATCTTAAGGACCAGGTGAGAGCTATTTCGTGATAAAAGAATTTTAATATTGATAATAGCTAGAAACAGTTTGCGCACTGAGGTTGACTCTTGTCGTATCAGATGAGAGTATCATTTCTCATAGACCAATTGAGTAGCTGTATCATGATAACAGAATTTTAGTACTGATAATCGCTAGAAACATCAACTTTGCAACAGTTTGAACAGATGAGTAGCTTTATCATGATAACTGAACTTTAGTATTCATAATAGCTACAAACATCAAGATTGGGTTCAGATGTTTAGTCTCACAGTATCGGATGAAAGGTTCATTTCTCATGGGCTAGATGCGTATCTTTGTCGTGATAACAAAATTTTTGTATAGTATAGAATAGCTAGAAATATAGAGTTCACGCTAAAAAGTATCATAGTGTCTGGTTAATGTTTAATTACTCATGGGCTAGGTGAGGTAACTATATTGTGATTTTAGTACATATAGTTATTAGCTACAAACATTGAGTATGCGCTGTATCAGTATCAGTATCAGTATCAGTATCAGTATCAGTATCAGTATCAGTATCAGAGATGTAGATAAGAGAATTTTTAAATTAGCGTTTGTTTATAAATCAAAAATAATTCTGTGAACAACATACTACAAAACACCTGAATTGTAAGTTGTAATAGTTGTAGCACAACGGACAGCATATAACTGTATTTGTCTAAAACGAACCCTAATTCCACCGACAAACTTTGCATCTCTAGCTTTGATACACTTTTCACCAAATAATTCGTTTCACTATAAACAAGACTTGAGAGACCATGTTCTGATAAACAATAAGCATACTCGATTCTTTTGAAAGATTACATTTGTTTCTAAATGCTGCAGTGTCTTTATGATATTATTGTCTATATTATGAATATAATAATAAAATATAATAAAGATAATGCGAATACGACTTATCTATTTCTTTCTACCCATGAAGGAGCTCCCTAGCCGTTTCTGAGAGTCCATAATATGAGGTCATTTTGTTATTACTTAACGAAAGGAGTACAAACAAGACATATCTGTATCTACCCATCATGAAGTAATATAACAGTCACTACTAATAAAAGGACTACAAGGATGAAATATCTATTTCTACCCGTTAAGGAGTTCGATAACAACTTCTGGATACCACCATCAGCTCACTTTGTTAAGTCTTGTGGTAAGCTCTCGTCACTACTGACAAAAGAACTACAAAGACGACATATGTATTTCTACCCGTCAAGAAGTTCCATAATAGTACGCCAGATCCATCTACAGTCAAAACGTAAAAAAAACTAACGTAATAAAAACAAAACTTAGAATTTTCGTTTCAACCTAATTACAGTGTCTCTTACTACTAGAAATATAAACCATTATAAAAAAATTGGTTAGTTTTTCAAAATGATCAAAACGTTCTGTGAAGTGTATACGTATTTCTACAGCGATTTAAAGAATTAAAGAAATCTAAAATTCAACCGCAGCGCCACCTACCGGTTCCAATTGTGAATCTAAACCATTCTTGGATTCACTGGAACATGCAAACAAAATTTCATCAAAATCGGTGCAGCTGTTTAGGAGGAGTTCAGTGGCATACACACGTACACAAGAAATTTATATACAAGATATTACATGAAAATACTGTATGCTGTTGGATTTCCAAATAAATAAATAAATAAAATCCGACTACCACAAAAAAGGTTTTTCATTTTTCGAATTAATATGTAGTAGCCTATAACACTCAGAAATAACGTGACTTTCTATTGGTAAAATAATTTTCAAAATCGGTTTAGTAGATTCAGAAATCACCCCCTACAACGTCACAAATTCATAAACTTTACCACGTTATAATTTTAGTATAGACTAGCCTCTGCCCGCGACTTCGTTCGCGTGGAATAGTTTCTTTGGGCTAACGCTAACACGCAGCGTAAGCTCTCAAGAGGAAAAACTACCAGATTTTGAAATATTCTGCATTGGTGCTCCGCTCCTATTGGCCTATTAGCGTGATGATATATAACCTTCCTCGATAAATGAGCTATATAACACTGAAAGAATTTTTCAAATCAAAACAGTAGTTCCTGAGATTACCACCCATAACGTCACAAACTCACAAACTCACAAACTTTACCTCTTTATAATATTAGTATAGACTAGCTGTACCCGCAGCTCCGCACGCGTTTTTTGAAATCGTATTAAAGAATTATATAATTGTGAGACTACAATTACAGAAACGCTCTTTAAATACAATTGTAAGTACGACGTGCACGCCACTAAAAGTAACAAGCTAATATGTACATTAGATATATAAATACAAAGAGCGTGCCAAATGAGGTTTGTCATCAGCAACACATTTGGAACCTTAACCCACCATATAACTACCTCAGTGCTCACTTAGACTGTATAAGGAACTAACGAAACAATAACTTAAAATATTATTATTAAGATTTACATTTACATTACATTTAATATACATTGCCATTATTATAATTAAGATTTTGTGACTATACAAAAAATAAACGCTTGCCTGTTCCGCAAGAAATTGTATTATGGAACACTTTACGTAATACGTTTATAATCTAAGATCTTTTTAGGAAGACCTCTACATCATTAATGTTATTAATAATTATAATGTCGAATTGTAAACAATAAGTTGATAATTATTTCTCTTATTAAAAATAAAGAATGAGTTGAAATCTTGCTCAATTTCATGCAGACAAAGTCGCGGGTAACAGCTAGTCTAAAATAGAATAACCTCAATTACTTTTTATTAGGTTCGCTATCTACCAGTGAAAATACCGTGAAAATCGATGTAACCGTTTTGGTGACAGCACAGCGGGCGAAGCCACGGTTAACAGCTAGCCTAAATTAAAATAAATTAAATTACTTTTAATAAGGTCCGCTATCTGCCAGTGAAAGTCCCATGAAAATCGGTCTAGCTGTTTTGGAGAAAGCACTGTGGGCGACGCCACGGTTAACAGCTAGTATAAACTAAAATTGCCTAAATTACTTTTTGTAAAGTCAGCTATCTGCCAGTGAAAGTTTCGTGAAGATCGGTTGAACTGTTTTGAAGATAGTACTGCGGGCGAAGCCACGGTTAACAGCTAGTCTAAACTAAAATAGACTAAATTACTTGAAATGATGTCCGCTATCTGCTGGTGAAAATTTGGTGAAAATCGGTCCAATCATTTTGGAGATAGCATTACAGACGAAGCCGCAGTTAATACCTAGTCTAATGTAGAGTAGCCTAAGAAACCCGCTGTAATTTCAGCTATCTGTCAGTGAAATTCCTGTCAAAATCGATCTAGCCGTTTCGGAGATTATCCGGAACAAACAGACAGACAGACAGACCGACAAAAATTTTAAAAATTGCATTTTTGTTATCAGTTGCGAGTATACTTTCGTACCCAAGTAGTAAAAAAATTTTATTTTGATATTACATACAGACACTTCATTTTTATTATATGTATAGAAGATATAGATTACGTTATTATTATTGTATCACGATTGTCGCCTTTTCTTTTTGTGGGCTTTATGCCGTACAAGTCGTGACTTTAAAATAATAGTTTCAGAATGAATGAGGATCCATCTTGGTTAGGGTTGCCGAGCATCACCCGAAAATTGGGACAATTCGCTATCAGAGCCATGACATACATAAACGTTCCACTTAAAATACTTTCGAGAGCTTAGTCCGGTAAAGCTGTTAAGGCCATCAGGCCAATCACGTCAGTCAGTTGGAAAAAATGTTTTTGAGACGTATTTCTGAAATGACATGCCCTAACGCGGTTTGTGATAGAAGTTGAATTGTATAAATCGTCACGTAAGGAAAAAACGTTACGCTCCGCTGTCTCTCTCGCTTTGTCTAATATATATCAGTGTATTTACGTGTGTATGTACACACGTGCAAATATTCGAAATTTTAGTAACGACTATCGGAAGCTGTGGGTTGTGTAACATTAAATAAAATAAAGGCAAAGAGGTGGAAAGAGTATTCAATGTAGGTATTGCTTTTTCCTCTGTACAAAAAGGAATTTGTTAGGATAATAAATAATGCAGACGGAGCCGCAGGTATCTGCTAATAGGAAATTTAAAATCGCAAGGAACCACGTACCTGACAAGAGTTCCCTGACGTCACAGTTTTTTTAAACGTCAACTTTTGCTTTTGACTTTGGCTTAACTCGTATAAAAACAATTCACTATTTATGGTAATTTAATAACTTTGTATAGAGGAATGTTCGTAAATTTCACATTTTGTAAATCCCGCACGAGTTGCCATATTGCGTTTCAAGCATTTATTTCCCGAAAAATCTAAATACCAAAGTCGACAACCCTAGTCTTGATCCAGATACCGTTTACATAATGCGCGTTCCACAAATCCAATAAAACTGTTGCAGTTGTGCAGATTTGTTTGTTCGATGCAATCGATTGCTCAACGGAACTTGATGAGAATATTTTACACAGTTCGATGTAACGCGATAAATTGTGTATCAGTAGTATTTAGTGTTAGCATTTTTTTTTTGTTTAATTCTCATTATTCTGTAGTCGTTTATTTCGAGCTCTGTAAACGACTGTATTACTTAAGTATATCATAATTTGTAAACGTATATCTTAAGTAATATTAGAAGCTAGCTTCTGTTCGCGACTTCGTCCGTGTCCGCATAAACCCTCAAAAGGAAATAAAACCCGATTTTGAAACATTCTTCATTAGTGTTCCGGTCCTATTGGTCTTAGCGTGATGATATATAGCCTATAGTTTTACTTGATAAATGAGCTACCTAATACTGAAAGAACTTTAACACTGAAGAAGAACAAATCGAACCAGTAGTTCCTGAGATTAGCGCGTTCAACGAAACAAACAAACACATTAGCTTAGGTTAGCTCACATAGGTCGCGAACTGCATGTATCAGGCAACAGCCAAAGCCGAGGTGTGCCGCGCACCCTTGAGCTAGTTGTCAAAATAAAATCGGCTGAGTGCCTTAAGCGCTCGCTTTAGTAGTCCGGTGAAGCTGTTAAGACCTTGCTTGGTCAATAGCGTAGTCAGTTCGAAGAAAAAAAAAAAAAAAAAGAAAGAAACAAACAAACACCATTTCATAATGCACGGATATTCATATTTTTGTCCATTCTTGTATACTTGTATTTTATGTTATGCTTTATGAATAAGGTATTTCTTTCTTCCTTTCAAACCCACCAACTTTATAATATAGATAAGAAGATGACGGGAAGACAGACGCCAGGAGTCAATTCCACTGCTTAGGCGTGCGATTACGATTACAATACTAAATGTCGGAATAGTGAGACTCTACTGTAAAAATAACAGTAGCAGCTACTGAGAGATAAATACAAGAGCCGATAGTAATTTACAAAAAAAACTAAGGAATCTAGTTCAATATACACGATGCATTTAATTTAGAATCACTGTGATAAACTTCCTCCACGTTTTATTATATTATAACCTAAAGCTTTAGTACAATCTCATCTGATATTAAATAACGATGTGACCGCAAATGAAATTACACTAAGCCCAAATAAAATATGACGGTTGTCGCGAGTTATTCACCTAATGATGGTGATGATGCTTTTGACCGATATTAGCCGCAGTGATACTTTAGCTCGGGCGTTGATATGCTCTCATGTGGCTTATATAACCAATCTTCTTCGAGAAGTTTCGTCCACATAGCGGGCACGTATGAACACCGTGCTCATAAAAATAATTGATTACCGCTGGTGTACGGGCTTTCGATTCTTCACGCTTGGCATCGAGCAATGGTTAGTCGACGGCCTTGAAAATTGCTTACTCTGAATTTTACCAGAGCTCTCTATTCCAGGCGGTCGTCTGTCAGACTCTCCCATTGTTTAGGATTTACGTATACGTATTTACGTATTTACACCTTTTCGTATGGCGCTTCAACGCATCTTTATGTATGTCCGCAAAAACTTTTAAAAGCTGGATTTCGTAAAAGAACGGCATGATATTAATACTACAAATTGTGACAAACTCTGGTCGTCCCGTGTTTCAGATTTAGTAAAACCAGTAACAGTGTTTTAGGTGTTAGGTTTTACAACAAATTCCCAAAGCATAATTCCGATTTGGGGGAATGTAAGTTTAAGTGCCATGTCAAGCTGATTTTTGTGTCAAAAAACTATTATAGAGTGGATCAATATGTGAACGATGGTGATGTCTGGAATTGATACCTCCTGTGCATCCACTAAAAACGATTGTAACGTGTAGTTTATTTTAGATATATGTAAACATATATTAAAAAGATAAGCCAGATCGTGTTTCTTGCCGGTTCTTCTCGATGACTGGGTAGTTTTCTGATCCGGTGGTAGTTTTGACGTTCATCAGCACCTTGTTATGACTTAAATTTAGTAAAGTATTTTTGAGTTTGATTTTATACCTAAAAAGTTGTCCGGCTTCCTTTAACCTCACGTCAACAGGCAGATTCATCGAATTACAATAAAAATAGAATTTAATAACATCTTATTTAAAATCATTAATCGTGAAAGCAAAACATACGAACATACGAATTTTTCATGAACAATAAATACCATTCGTAGCGTAGACGGAAGTAAGCTAAAGGCCACGCCAAGTGAACGTTCGCGGTGGAACGTGTTCTTTAATACCATAAAAGTGATATAGCGAACTTGTTATCTATACTAATATTATAAAGCTGGACGGTTTGTTTTTTTATGTCATAGCAGGCTAACGAACAGGTGGGTCACCTGATGTTAAGTGATCACCACCGTCCATAGACACTAACAACACCAGTGGAATTGAAAGTGCGTTGCCAGCCTATGTTTCGGGGAATGAGAGGGCCCTCCCCTCTCGGGGAAAGGGAGGGGGAGAGGAGACGGGAGATATTGCGGGCCTTCGGCGCTCTCACTGACCGAACGAAACGCAACAATGCAAGCACTGTTACTTCATGTCGGTTTTCTATGAGATGGTGGTACTACCCCGGACGAGCTGACCCATTCATGCTGAAACCAGTAATAGCTTCAGCGTGGCTCTACCACCTTCTAACCTTTGGTTGAACGCGCTAATCACAGGAACTACCGGTCCGATTTGAAAAACTCTTTCAGTGTTAGATAGCTAATTTAACGAGGGAGGCTTCAGGCTATAGGCTATTATATATCATCGCACTAAGACCAATAGGAGCGGAGCATCAATGAAGAATTTTTCAAAATCGTTTTTTTTCCTTTTTGAGAGCTTCCGCTGCGTGTTAGAGTTAGCCCAAAGTAACTATTCAACGCGAATTTTTATTTTATAGGTTAATTGATACAAAAGTATGAATTTGTCATATCGAACCGAATATTTAACCAAATTTGCTATCGTTTCGCTCCTGTAAAATCCATAATTATGGGACTGGGTTGTAGTAGTTGTAACATATATTCGGGCATTTTCGTTAAGTTCTACGCCTAGCGAGATATAAATTTCTATTCACCACATTAGAATATTTATTCCAGAAACCATATCGAATTTATTAAATTGGATATTTGTTACAACATACGATTATAAGTATGTATGCTACTCATTGGAAATAAAATTACGGAATCCCGTTACGCCTGCAAGTTACGAGTATATATATATATATATATATATATATCTGTAGTACAATATATATTATATATATATATATTGTACTACAGATCGTCATTGAAGTACGAGTTTAACGGATGAAAAAAAAACAATTAACATTTAATTTCAGTAGCTAAGTTCGAAACAGCAAAAATCGCATTCGAATTATTCTACGATTGAATTTCGTATTCGAAAATACAAAGGTGGCTAGGGTTGTCACCTTTTATTTGAGCAAGCAAAGTATATTGATTTGTTTAGGGTGAAAAGTGCTATGCATCACATATCATTAAATTGCAGCAGTAAAAACACCCAATTATATACTTGATGTAGGTGTGGAATTGCACATTTTTTAGAAACAAACATTTCAGGATTCGATCCTACGTCGATTGATTGTCTGAACACTCTAGCACTGAACCAGCATCTATTTCATTACATAGTATAAAACAAAGTCCCCTACCGCGTCTGTCTGTCTGTCTGTCTGTTCGCGATAAACTCAAAAACTACTGAACGGATCTTTATGCGGTTTTCACCATTGGATAAAGAGATTCACGAGGAACGTTTTGGTATATATTTGTCCAGGATTTTTTTATAATCAGGGCGGGACAACGTCTGCCGGGCCCGCTAGTAAATATTATAAAGCTAAAGAGTTTGTTTTCTTGAACGCGCTAATCTCAGGAACTACTGGTCCGATTTGAAAAATTATTTCAGTGTTATATAGCTGATTTATCGAGGAAGATTATATATCATCACGCTAAGACCAGTAGGAGCGGAATACCAGTGAAAAATGTTTCAAAATCGGGGTTAACGTACGTATTACTTAAAAATATTTTCACCTTCTACGTAAACGAAATCGCGAGTTAATGTTAGCGTTAGCCCAAAGTAACTATTCCACGCGGACGAAGTCGCGGGCAGAAGCTAGTCGCTACATAAAAGGAATCCGTAAAAACACAAACTATAACTCACATAAACTATAAAGTCTAATAAATCAAAATAACATGTAATAATTTATATTAATGTGCCGGTGGAAACCCTACATTATATACGGCAGTAGTTATGTTTGCGCAAGAAATTCAACGAAACACATTTTTAAAGTCAGCTAGCCGCTAAGTGAGTTTCGCAATGTATTTCACGTTCTTATTTCTGGAGCTAGTTAGAACGATTACACTACAAAACTAGTTTTCAATCGCGGCTCCACCCACGTACAGACTCACAACTAGTTACACGCGTATATATATTAGAACAAGGTTATATACACAATGATTTTGCACAACTTAGCATTATATAAGCGTACGATAATTATTATACTTACGGCAAATTATCAAGAAATTACTTATGCTAATTAGTAACAAAATATATGGACATCGTTACTGACTGCGAATGTTGTTTTTGATGTGTAACTATAGATTCAATTATATTGAATGTAATTATAGATGGTAGAGCCACGTTGAAGCTATTACTGGTTTCAGCACGAATGGGTCGGCTCGCCCGGGGTACTACCACCCCCGACCCACAGAAAACCGACGTGAAGTAATAGTGCTTGCATTGTTGCGTTTCGTTCGGTCAGTGAGAGCGCCGGAGAGCACACCTCCCCTCCCCTCCTCCCGCTCCCATCCCCTACTCCCCCTTCCCTATTCACTCCTCCCCCAAACACAGGCTGGCAACGCATTTGCGACTCCCCTGGTGTTGCAAGTGTCTATAGACGGTGGTGATTACTTAACATCAGATGACCTGTTCGTTTGCCTACTATGACAATAAAAAAAAAACGTGTTTCCTCTAAGTTGCTGAATATTTGAGTGTTAAGAGTGATTTTGGAAAAGGGGCGGAAATGTGTTACAGGAAACCGGGGAAGCGCGCACTATTTGATTTGACAAATGAGCGCGCGCGGTTGCGTAGTGAATCAGCTGTGCAAGCATCTACAGTTAACTACTGTGTTGTGAATAAAACCTGAGGTTATATTTATATGTATGTGTAAACTTTATTCATAATTATCTGTACTATTAAGCGTCTGAGGAAGTTCATCATTCTAAAAAAAATGCGAGTAAGTAATATGGAATTATTCGAATAAATATTTTATTGCGGATGTTATTCAAAGTTTTAGGTTAATTCCTCGCTGTCAATATTTAAAAGATTATTGGAAAAAAATTATTTACAATCACACCCGATTCATCTTTCTAGGATTTAAGTTTACTATCTTGTATTTAGCACGCATTTTTATGTTTAGAATATATTCGAGCTTGACTTTACATATATTTCATGTCAATTTCATAGTAGGATATCATGTGAGATGTTACACATCATATACGACTACTGTAAGGCTCGCGTTGGTTTTTTTTTCTTACGCGTTCACGCCGTATCTACTCAACCAATCATAACGAAATGTTGCATACATGTCGAACGTGGGTATAAAAAAGGACATAGAGCACCATTCATCCAGAAAAAAAAACCGTCCCTAAGGTCAAATAACGCGAGGGTAGCTGTGGATAAAAACTGTCATCATGATCAACCTGACACACTGCAGAGCCATAGGTCTCTTCCCAAAGGAAGGATATCGGATTGATATTCCACGGATCAAACCACTCCACCACCACGACTTAATAAGAATGTAAATGTAACGTGTCTGTACTTTTTAAATTTTTGTGAAAAAAATTGTTGCAGGTGTCTTGGATCCTCAAAAAATCATAAAAGTATATCCTCGAGTAACATTTAGTCTTGGTTTCATTAAAATCGGTCCACTCTATCGAAAGTTATTGTAATTTTAATGACGACACGACTTAACTACGAGAGAAAAGTGATAAGTAAATGGACTTAATACATTCAAATGTTTTATTATCCACTGTTTTTTTTATATTATGTTCCACACAAACGGAGTCACGGGCGTAGCTAGTACGATATAAAACTAGTTTATGTTAACCCCTCGGCTGATTTTTTAAGACCCAGACCTCAAAATGGTTGCTCATGTTTTTAAGTACTTTTTTTACCCAGGCAATTTTTAAAAATTATGATTTTACATTACATGGTTTTTTATTGTTCTAGTTTTTCACATCGTGTAATAAATACGGTAGTTTTTTTTAACTTATGCTGCCAATAGTCTGCTGACCAGTGCATCATAAGGCCTACATTCGTTTATATGGAGCTTAGGCCCTTATTGTTTTGGACAGTCCAGGGTTATAACTAAACGACATATAGGAATAACTATACGAAATAAGCGACGAGCGGAGAGTTAGTTAATCGTTAAAAACAGCGTGTTCATTTTGTGGAACTGATATAGAATAAGTTACTATGTTAAAGTTGAAGTTTTGAGAATTTATTACAATAATTGAAGCAATGGCAACGATACAGTATTACGTGATGCGAGAGAGGTAAGACCGAAGCGTGCACTTATTACGTATGTTAATAGAATCACTTACAACATTGTACAGTTATTAATTAACAACGTCTTAATAATTACTTCATCTCCGTAATGACTTATTTCTAAAGCTATCGCAGAAAGGCCTAAGTACGGGTTTCGAAATGAATGCGGTATAAGATGGTAAACACGCTAAACTTAGAGTGGGACATGGCTCTAAAGTGTAACTGTCGGAACACACCAACAGGTGCTTGGCGGCAAGGCTGACTTAGAAAAAGCCCGACCACTGTACTATGCTTTCATCAGGATGTTAACGAAAGCTCCGATTCAGTTGCTAGGACTCGAACCTACGTCCATCAACGCAGTGTTCGGACACCTCTAGCTACTATCAATTTAGTCTAGCTTACTATCATCGCTTCAAAATTACTTATTTCACAAAAGCAAAGTTATCGAAGAAATGACTGAATACGGGTTTCGAAATGGCTGATTCAATGTTTTTTATTGATCATGAATCTCATCAGATATGAAATGGCCATGTATTCTAACGGCCAGTCTCAATAATCTAACTCTAGTTAAACGTAAGCAGCTGTTTATAGATAGATCGTGTTTTCTAATATGTCTATGACTGGTGCCTCAATAACAGTATCCCCTCAAGCTCGGATAAGATCACAGATAGATAGGATACGTTTTGTATCTGCGTTTAAAATATTTAGTGTCACGTTTAAGATGAACATTATATGTATATTTAATATTTATATTTACTATAAAGTAAATTTTCAAAAAAAAGTATTAACCGACTTCAATATCAATCAAAAACCCATAAGGCACTAAAAAGCAGAAAATAAATAGTTTATCAAATTAACCAAATTAAATAAAACATATGAATATGTGTGCTACCTAGAGATGTATTCGAAATCGGTGCCAACCGAAATTTCAAATTTGTTCCAGGTAGAAAAGTATTACAGAGACGCGAGAGTGAACTTAAACTTTTTGTACCTATGTAGATGATACGATTTTCAGTTGGCACCGACTTCCAATACATCTCTAGGTAGCACACATATTCATATGTTTTATATAATTTGGTTAATTTGATAAACTATTTATTTTCCGCTTTTTAGTGCCTTATGGGTTTTTTATTGATATTGAAGTCGGTTAATACTTTTTTTTGAAAATTTACTTTATTTTTCCATTTTTTGTGTACATAAATATATTTTATTAGCAGTGCCCGCGAACTCCGTCCCGCCTTAAGTATATTAAAATATGCGCATTTTTGCGGTATGGTATCTGTCGGTATGGTATGCAATATGATTTAAATTGGTTGTACAATAAGTAACGTTTGGTACGAACGCAACCTTATCAATAATCCGCGATAGTTTTTTCTACCACCAACTCGGCTACCATCGCTTCACACATAATACACCTTAAGTAATGTAATTACAATGCTTGCGTCATGTTGCAACACAGCAACGAACATAAGCACAATAGGCTCCTAAGAATTGAAGAGTTTTTTTTATAATATTGGTGGCAAACGAACATACGGGTCACCTGATGGTAAGTGATCACGGCCGCCCATGGACACCTGCGACACGAGAGGAAACACAGATGCATTGCCGGCCCTTAAGAAAGGAGTAGGCTCGTTTCTTGAAAGTTTTCTTACTTTGTCACGGATCCCACAATCAGAACCTAACCAAACTCTCATCAAACTACCCTTGAAGTACGTCCTTTCCAATAAAAAATGAATCATCGAAATCGGTTAGCGTGATATTGAGTTATTCGTCTATTTGTCGTGTACATACTTAATGCAAATTTAAAACTTATACGGTTTTGCACTGGATGCCGTTGTCGAAACTGGACCAAATTAAAATGGGACCACACGGGAAGTACCAGCTTTCAAATAAAAAAAGAATAATCAAAATCGGTTCACCCAGTCCAAAGTTATGAGGTAACAAACATAAAAAAAAAAAAAAAAAAAAATACAGTCGAATTGATAACCTCCTCCTTTTTTTGAAGTCGGTTAAAAATTATTATGATTCGGTAATAAATATATTTTAAAATAATTGTTATTGATAAATGATAATTATTGAACACTGCTCTTGCCATTTTACAACCTACTATAACTTCGGAACGTAAAACAACAAAACTCTATTCTTGAATTTGTTGAAAAAAGTCGACGTGATTTGCCGCTGTTTGCGCAGTTTCTAAAAATATAGTGTCCTACTTGTTGTTTACATTTACCTATTATAATAAGTTCAGATTCTGCAAATTCAATTTCGTACTTTACTCGAGTATCAAAACTATGATCTTCAAATTCTCCATCATCTGTGTCTCAATTAAATGCACAGGCCTCATACAATTCAATATCATTAATATCAAAAAATAAATCCATGGCTTTTTATTAAAATATATTATTTAAGAACCCTTCAATAACGTATTTTCCTCCAAAATCGGGCGATAAACGAAAACCAAACAAAGGACAGTGTGAACAAAGGAGACTTAACTGTAAAAATGTTATTGAAATTCTTTACTTTTTTTTTATATGCACTTACATATTACGAGGGTAATGGATAGACCCTGCGGCAGGTAGTTTATAAGTAAAGATAGAATTGTTTATCTATCTGTGTTTATTGAAACGAAGAAACGGGCCAATAGTTAGCTGAGGTAGTTGTTATAACTGCCAGTTATATATAGATAGGTTGTTGGAACCGGCTGTAAGATGGTAAATACGCTAAACTTAGAGTGGGACTTGGCTCTCAAGTGCAGCTGCCGGAACACACCTGCAGGGGCCGGGCTATAGATTAAAAGCATCGATCGGTATTTGACGACAACTTTTAAACTTGAAGTTACTAAGTTAGCCAGAAATTCCTTACAAAATGCCCGGTTACTAAGAAAAAAGTACTCAAAAAGTGCTTATTTACTTATAGTACGTACTTGTAAATTAACAAAACAATTTGATATGTGTCAAGATAAATTACACAGATAGTGTAATCAATATTATAAACAACTTATATAACATCATTATTAATTACCAATTACCTTGTGACAATCATTATAATGCCTGATAATTCTACAAGCACCCCCGTAACTTTCTAGTCCGGTGAAGCTGTTAAGACCTTGTTAGATCAATAGCGTAGTCAGTTTGAAAAAAAAAAACGCCCCGTAACTTTTAGTAAGAATGTTTTTCGTAACACGGCCATAGGTTTGACCATTGGCTGAGCGCAAACTGTTCGTTCCGTTGTTTAAATTTTTTTGCGGTAGTGTAAATAAAATATCCCAACCGAATATACCGAAGCAAGACCAAAAACAAACTATGGAAAAGAAAACAAGATGGAAAATATAATCAAGAATATTGAAGTATAATTTACTAAATGTTGTTTAAATATTCATGGATATAAAAAGTGTTTTGAATTTTATAACTCGATCGTCACATATGTCTAAAGAGATGTGCTTGTATGCGAGCTCATTGTATAATCGAGTCACACGTACAATTGGATCGTAGTAAGAAGTATTATTCTTGTAAGTTTTAAGGGTAAACGTTTTAGGAAGTCCATATTAGTTGATTTAGGCGAGCATCATCGAAACAAAAATAATTTTGGAAAAACCCGATAACCAATAATTTATTTTAATGGCTTCTTAGTCACTGGCTTTCCAGCGTTGATATCGTGATTCATTAGTAACACGCTATTAGATGAGTTGCTCATGTTTATTTGCGATTTGTGTCTTCCATTTGTAATTCAGATTAGTTCTTTTAAATATATGCACATACGAATATAATATAATAAACTCTTGATAAATTAATGTATGTCCGTAAAAACTTTGAAAAGCTGATTTCGTATAAGACCGGCATGATCTAAATACTAGAAACTGTGACAAATTGGTCGTCCCGTGTTTCAGATTTAGTAAAACTTGTAAATAGTTTTTTAGGTAATAATAGTGTTAGGTTTTACAACAAAGTCCCAAAGCATATTATCGATTTGCTGGATTGCAAGTTTAAGCGTCATGTTAAGCGGGTTTTGGTATCAAAAGCCTATTATAGAGTGGATCAATATGTGAACGATGGTGATGTCTGAAATTGACTCCTCTCTGTGCATCCACTAAAATGATTTTAACGTGTAATGTATTGTATAAATACATATATGTTATAAAGATAAACCAGATATTTCTTGCCGGTTCTTCTCCATGACTAGGTTATTTTCCGAACCGGTGGTTGTTTTTACCTTCATAAGCGTCTTCTTAGGGCCTAAATTGAATTGATTATTACAATAATTCTTTGAAACTGCGATGATTATTAATATTAAGTACTCACCAATTTTAGCGCTACTGAAGACGATCAACGCGTGCGTATCGTCCACCCACTTTATTTCGAAACCAGTGTCTTTATATTCACTGAACAGGGAGAAGAGATCGTTCGTCTTGAATTCACTCGGGAAGTCGTACACTTCAACGACGTGAGCAAAAGTCTCATCGTACGGCCCGTTGAATAGAGCCTGACCGCGAGTTTGGTACTGACCGTAATCATTCCTCGCCTTACTTATTTGCACTTTACCCACGGTCGACGTTAATTCTTCTAACAATGACGGATCCAAACACTCCCCACTATCATCGAAGACAGAGTCCCAATCATTTTCCTCGCGCTTCAACGAGAGTTTCGCTTCCAATTTCGGTTTGGACTTTTTCGGTTCCGACTGTTTCCCTTCAACAACTATTTCAGGTTTACCGACTTCTTTGACATCCTCAACCGGATCAGATATGACTAGAACGTCCGAATCGAAACTCTGCTTTATAATTCTCTTACTACTCCTGTTGATCTCTTGTGAGGCTCGCTTCAGCTCTTTTTTCTCCACATCCTCATCTTTATCATACAAATAATCGGTATCGATGATACTGCTCTGATTTACTTCGTTTACTGCCATATTATCTTCGGAATCATTTGTCCAATCGTGATCTGTTCCACAGTCGTGGCTTTGGTCTGTATATTCAAAATAGTTGGGACTGTAGAAACCTAGCTGTCCATTTGTGAAATAATCACCTATATAAAAATTATCGGCTACATCTACTTGAGTATAAGAACTATCATCACTATACGGTATTGTACTATCACTATTTGGCACTTGGAAGCCTGAAGGCACAGATTCGTTTGCTTCGTTCGATGCTGATAGAACGTCTATGCTTGGGGCCGTTTGAGATCTTGTATTCCTGAGATGTGGTGGTACGTAGACGTTGCAGAAATTTTTATCTAGCGACTTCCGGGGTGTTCCGTGGGCTGAATTATCTCTTGGACCTGGTGATTTTGGACACTTGATACCGTCGGAGCCCTGGCTCGTGCGTCGAGTCGCACAGTCAGTTTTACTATCCTCCGGCGACGTATTATCCGAATGGCGCAGAGCTCTCGGCACGTACACCGCTCGATCGGGGCGTCTCGGTTTTGTTGAGCCAGTTCTGTAAACAAATAAATAAATAGTAAAAAATCGCAGCTGTCTTACCGAAACATAATATTTACTTTGAAACAATAATACGATATGAATATTCATGTGTGTGTTTATAATGTGTGTGTGTGTGTGTGTTTATCAAAGTCTTGTTCTTCAACTTATTGGAAAACATTGCGCAACACATTTGTTTTATATCAACCTTGGCGAATACTTATAATTCATTAATCAATAGCTACTAGACATACTAGCCTCTTTTATAGTATTTTAACGCTACCAATCAATATTATCTTTACTCAAAGATAATATTCTAATGTTTTTAAAAGAACTGTATATATTTCGTTATTGTTCAAGTTACTACAGATACTTAGTATTATAACATAATGAAAAGTTATGGATTTTCTATGACAATATCATCATTACCATCATCAGTATGTAAGAGACCCACTTCAGTGTCATAGGCCTCTTCCCGAAGGAAGATATGAGCATAATCAACACGCTAACTCACGACGTACTGGCGATTTCAAACCCCGAGAAATTCATTGTTTTATAGTTTCCCACGTACGATATCACTACTAGAACATTTATCCGGTTCAGGTTTCCTCACGATATTTTCCTTCAACGTCAACCGATAGTGTTACCAAAATAAATTAGTAAATAAATGTACGTGAATTCCGAAAGATTCGTTGGTACACGCCGAGGTTCGAACCTACAGACTTCTGATTGATATTCCACTCCACCAACACAATACTTGACAATATAATTATTTGTGATTTCTGTGAAAGTATAATGCAAATTTCGATAATAACTTTTATATCCAGATTAGCACGATAATTGATAAACTTTAGCATAAACGTAGGACGTTGTATAAATGACCCAGTCACGACACACCTCCGCATGCGTTATTAATTATTTTACTCTCGTAATTTTAGTTCCACTGATATTGTATGATTCCGAAAAAGAATTATTATTAATCATAATAAAAAAAAATTGAATAAAAAAAAAGTATTGAAAACGAAACTTTAATTCTTTGGGATATGACATATACTTCCCAGAATCAACGAACATAAAGACAACACACATCAATGTTAAATACCATTAAAAACAAACACATACTTATAGGACTATAGGAAAAAAGTAAGTATTATTTTTGAGAATCATCATTACCATTCAAATCGTGGGCAATAAATAATAATAAAACACGATCGCGGTGTTACAACGTCGCCTATTACCGAAACAGTCACGTAATTTAACAAGTGGGGCAAGGCCAGTGACTGTCCAACATTCAGCCCCTCTCTCGCGACGCGACGGCACACTTTCAACGAGACGCGGCACGACGGACGCCGAGAGACCATTTGTGTAAATGCGCAGCGTTCTTTTATCTTCTATACGTATAATAAGAACGTAAATCTAACGTTTCTATACTTTTTACATTTTTGTCAAAATAATTGTTGCCGGTGTCTAGGAAGGGCCCCCAGGCCGCAGTTGAGGCCTCTTAGGAGGGGATAATACCTGTCGGAGGAGCAGACATCGTGTCGATTAGACAGTCCCAGCTCCCCCGGGTAAAAGGTATAAGAAGGTACCATGGGGATTTTAGTCCGTACGACTCGGCCATATCCATCCTCTACTGCTCAGCGGGATGGATATCCGTTAGAGATTTACCCATGGAAAACAAGAAAAGAGGAATAAAATACATTTCAATCATTTTTAGAAATGTATGTTTGTCTGTCTGTTTGTATGAACACGTAACACTGTTAAAGTACTACGTTCACGAGAGAATCTCACCAAAAAAAATCATAAACATATCCTCGAGTAACATTTAGCCTTAGTTTCATTAAAATCGGTTCACGCTATGATAAGTTATTGTAATTTTAATGAATGCGATTTACGTACGAGAGAAAAGTAGATAAATAAATACTTAATACATTCAATGGTTTTATTAGTCATTGTATGTTTATATTAGGTTCAACGCGGACGGAATCGCTGGCAGAACTAGTAGTAAAATAAAACTTTAAAAACAATTTAAAAAAAAAATTTTAAAAAAAACATTTTTTTGTTAACTAAGACAGTTAAAGAATATAACATTCTTAAGGCTATTAATTAATGTTCTTGAGAACACAAAAAGAGTTGGATAACAATTCAATTATTCATCGCATCTGACTGACTTGACAATCTCTTCTGATAGCGCCACTCGGCTTTGTTAACCAACATTTTGCGGTAATCATAATCACGTTCTCTAACCTCGTGAGAGAACTCGATTCTGGAGATAACAATTTTATTTCCCAAAAATATATGATTAATTCCATTGTACAAAATAACGCTTGTAAAATGTATGCTAAAACAATTAATGCGGCGTACAAATAATAATAGAACGGAAGTCGGTGGTGAGAAAATCGTATTGTGGATCGCAATTTTTTTTCTGTTTCTCATAATAAGATACAAAATCTATATATACTTTAGTGGGACTGATAGCACTGGAGTTTCAACGAAAAATATTTTCGAAATATTGTTTTCTATATCAATGACAAAGCGAAACCTTTATTGGTAAGTCTTTATTCGTCATACTTCACTCTCATTATGTCTCATTATATCCATATGTTAACACGTGAAGAAAAAACGTGTACTCCTTATTATGGTCGAATTTTCAGCAATGGACTACCACTACGTTAAATAAAATAATAATGTTATTGTCGCTACCTATATAAAATGAACAATCAGTTTGAACCTTTATAAATGCACATACAAAGTATTACATACACCAAATTAATATGCTATTTAAAAAAAAAATACAAATAGCACACACGTAATATGCCAAAGAGGTTTTATATGAATTAAAAAAACAGCAAGCACATAAAGACATAAAATAATTTACGAAGCGTCCAAACCAAAAATACTTTATTTTATTTAAGTCCTGAGAAACCGCTTTTGAACGTCAAAACTACCACCGGTTCGGAAAACAACCCAATCAACGAAAAAAACCGTAAAGAAACTCGATGTGGTGTATCCTTTCATGATACATATTTATACAAACATAAATAGTTTCATTCGTTTTTAGCGGACACACAGAGAGGGGCGTCATTACGAGACTTCATCATCGTTCACATATTAAACCGCTCTATAATAATAGCCTTTAGACATAAAATGCCAAAACATGAATAGGGAAGGCTTGATTGTAAAGCTGGTTTGGACTTTGAAAAATACTGGTATCGTATACCGGAAAGTAAACATTGTGGACGAAGAGATAGAGGTAAAATAATACCAGTTTTATAAATATCCACTGTCACCTGTATTAGTACTATAATGGAAAAAAATATTATTCATACCGATTTTAAATCATGATCAATCACTATGAATGAAATAATTCGTTATCATAGATTATTCTGGATCTACATAATCGGCAAATGATAAGATTCGGCATATAATCAGTATCAATCTTACCAAGGAAAAATCTATTTGTCAAGTGCATTATGGACATGGTTACAATCCTGAGCCTTAAAATCAAAAATACCTTATTCAGTTTAGACCCTGTGAAGGCGCTTATGAACGTCAAAACCACCGGTTCGGGAAACAACCCCGTCATCGAGAACAACCGGCAAGAAACTCGAATTGGTTTATCTTTTCATGATACATATTTTTACAAAACATGACACATATTGATCTACTCTATAATAGCCTTTAGACATTAAAACCCGCTTAACGTGGTGCTTGAACTCACTATTCGGCAAATCAGTAATATGTTTTGGGACATAAAAACTTTTAACTTTTCATGCTACTCCCTCCCATACTTGCGTGACGAAGCTTCGGCCACGTGTCACGGTAAAAAGTAACCTCAAAATAAAATCCGATAAAAACGCAGAAAAACTTTCGCATACGTTTCTCATTCCAATAACGTACGTTCCTTTGATGTGTGTAAAAACCGCAGGCTCAGTTATCGTGTTGCGTCTCTCTTCATGAAGCCCGATAGTTCGTAATGCATTCCCCACACGTGCACATCTATTGCGACCATAGACAAAAATTAGTGGCGATACACGATGGTCTGGTAGTACCATTAGAATGCAAATTAAAAAATGTGTATGCATGTATAGTAAAATCTGTCAAAGTGACTTTACAACAGAAAAACAACTATCATATTTATTTTGGATAACAAAGAATGACCAATTTTATTTCCATTTTAAGTGAAAGACGATACTGCTATTACGATCGTTTGATATGGAATGATTACAGCCATAATGATACTCGAAGCAAGTTATAAATGCAGTCCCCGAAAATTTTTTTTAGACCGCTCTGATTATTATTGTGCAGAACATAAATTTAGATGTATAATTACGTATTATATGTATTACACCGAAATCAACACTAACACGAACAAAGTCGCGGGCAAAAGTTACATCCATATAAATTGGTTTGCAAATTTCGCATTTTTATCAGTATGTATAAGGTACCCAAAATGATAACCCGTGACACAGATTAAAACAAAATGCCAGATTTAAGTGCAATAATTTACCCGGTTTATATACATTCACAAACACAGAGGCATAAGCGCAAACACAAATTGAATAAATTATTGTTTCGGTCTTAAAAAAAATTATGACCTCGTTACAAAATTATTAAATGTATGTATACCTATATATGTTTACGAACGCAATAGAGTTCGAAGCGTAGTAGCACTTAGCATATAAAATTATCTGCATTTGCATTGCATAACGAATTAAGAGGCAAGTCAACGTTTCAAATGTCAAGTATCAAGAATTATTTACATTTATCATTAATGTTTGAGTTATCTCGATTTCCTAAGAGACATATTTTAGAGAGTAACTTTGCTCAATAGGGAGATTTATTATTTATCACTAACTTTCGCCCGCGGTTTCGCTCGCGTTAATGTAGACTTATAGCTCAGGAACAGCGCTTTGTTCTGTGTTAAAATTCCATGTTCTTTTTTGTACCCCTGAGAATAAAATAAAATATATATAAAAGAGCCCGTTTATTTCATTAATTGTTTGTTAGTGTGTTGTTATGATTAACATAGAATTTAGTAACCTTTTTTTGTCGTGGATCCCACTTTGGGTAAAGGCCTCGCCCAGAGAAGGCCACGCGTCGCTACTATTTGCAACGTTCATTCAGCTCCTACATTGCTATAGACTGTTTTGGCCTTCCTCTTCTTATATATCCGTGAGGCCCGTTCCTCTGTGTTATGGTTTTTGTTCATCTGATATGTAGGATACGAGCCACATGTCCAAACTTACGTCGAGAAAAGTAAGTCAAAGTTCCTCTGTACCCTTCATAACAGGTTTTTTTTCTTCAGTTATAAGTTGCCTAGATTGTTTTTAAGATAAACAATACAGAATTGAAAAAATCTATAGAGAACTACATACTGGTTCTTAAACATAACGTCTGTCTGCCTGTTTGCATATTTATCCATATCATCGTGAAAAAAAAAACAATTTTGAAAACGACAGAGCATGAAACTCGAAAAGTTGCATTACTACATATTATAAAACAAAGTCCTCTGCCAGATCTGTCTGTCTGTTCGCAATAAAGTCAAAAACTATTGTATAATTTGTCAAGGTTTTCTTTATTATCAGGGCGGGACAACGTCCGCCGGGCCCGCTAGTGGTATATATGCACATAATAACAGTTTCTTTGCTATATGGTTACGTAAAAACGAAAAACCTATAATTTGTAAAAAAAAATCACAAATTTCTGTCTGTCTGACATTTGTTCTATACGAGCAAAGACACTAGAAGATAATACGCATTCTCAAAATCGGTTAAAAATAGAACTATAATTACCGTTTCAACATAATATATAAGAGTCTATTCAGGAATAGGACGAAATGACAGCTCCAAGATGGCGAGTGAGTTACATAAAGCAGAGAATAAGGCTGTGCTGTTATAGGCATCGCCGTAACTCTAGTTTGCTCTGAAGTTGCACTGTGTATATTTTTTCACAGGAATTGTCACAAAGACAAATGTTGACGTATATACCAGGTGAAAGGTTAAATCTTCGCAGTATTCTATATATGACACTTCATGGTCACATTTAACATATAAAATAATAATATCAAAACAAATACTAATAGACAACCAAGAAAACCTAAGTTAAAGTTTGTTCTAAGACTTTCAAAAGTATAAACCCAATCTTAATAAACTTAGGTGTAATGACCGGTGTCGAAAGTTCCAATGGGCGACCCGAAGTTAATGACTTTCGTTAATAAAACGGACAATAAACCCTTTTGTTTTGTTCCTGACGTACCCACGTTCCACGCCACGCATTGAACGTTACAACACTACCACCAGTACATAAAGTTGTGATGGTTTAGTGGTTTGACCGGTCGACTATTATTAGCTGCGGCTTCGAATTACGGCATGTACCAACTAATTTTTCGGAATTCGCGTACATTTACTAATTTAAATTGGTAATACTATCGGCTGACGGTGAAGGAAAACATCGTGAGGAAACCTGAACTTGAGAAATGTTCTTGTACATATGTGGGAAAACATAGAACTGTGGATTTCTCAGAGTTTGAATTCGCCAATACGTCGTGGTGCGTCGTGGTGATTACTTATACCTTACCTATACCTTCCTTCGGGAAGAGGCTTATGGCCCTGCAGTGCGTCTCTTATAAGCTGATAATGATAATGAGTTCGGAAAATATCCCAGTAATATCAACATGAGTAATCTTTTTTTATTTACATTTTTGTTAAAAAGAATCACAGCCATCACTTTTATCCCAGTCGTTTTTAGCGAGTGTAACAGAGAGGAGTAGTACATATTTCCGATCACACTACCATTCACGTAATCTTCATTTCAAGTGGCAGCTTTAACCTAACGTTTAAATTACTGGCCCAAGATGACGAATTTAGCTGACAACAAGTCTAGATCCGCAATACGTCTGAAGATAACTGTTTACAAAAATAATTGGTAACTACATAAAACAACCGAAATTGATATCTCTCTACAACGCAATAAATACAGCGTCGATGTATGATGATAATAACAATAATATAATACAACAACAAATTGATTTGTAAACATCGCCCGATACAATGACACTTTCAACAGCTGCGTATATATTTTCCTCTGCGACACCAAGTAGCTTGCAAATATAACATTACCATAAACAAATAACGTTCGATCGAGCTGCGTAGGGTCAAGGTTGAATCTTTGTTTGCACTCATTACGTTTGTAATTTTTGTTCTAACACACAAGTTACACAAGTAACAAAAAACTTTGTACCCCTTTTTTATAGTTTCTTAACTAACCAAACATGATGGCTTGTACGAGCTCAATACAAAATATTAGACGTACACACACACAGTTACACACCTGTGTACAAAAGTACACAGGTGTCATGACGCGAAATTATAACTCCATCTCTTGCCAAAAATACCGGTCAACGCGCCTAAAGAAGTTTTCACTTAAAAACAATACTTTTTACCTACGTTTTAAAAACAATTTCTATTAACAGTCATATAAGCATCTTGGCAGGGCTTTTGTCAAACCTGCCTGGATAGCTACCACCCTCAAACTAAAAATCTGTGGCCAGACATCTCCGACAGCTACACTTAAGAGAGTTAATACCCCTAAATATATTCCAAGATTGGATATTATAATACAAAAAACAAAAACTTTTTCTTAGTTTTACAAACAATTTATATCGAAGATCATAGCATCTTGGAAAGGCTTTTGCTATACCTGCCTGGATAGCTACCGCCCAAGTTTTTTTTTTATATCATAGGAGGCAAACGAACAGGTGGATCACCTGATGTTAAGTGATCACTGCCATCCATAGACACTAGCAACACTAGGGGAGTCGGGAGTAAAGAATCTATCGCCAAACACCTCCGACAGCTGCACTTAAGAGCTAATATCACTTCTAAGTTTATCTTAGACCACATTGTCGTTAAATGACAATTCAAGTGAGATTAGGATCAAATGCTAAAATCAATAAAAACGCGAAAAAAAGATGTTCTTAAAGAACTAACCACAATTTTTTTAGGGAGGTATACGCATAAAAACTTTGAAAACCGCTGTCATCGTAAATGTTGATGGCAAAATGACTGTTATTTTTTAATTTTAATTGACTAAGCATTTTATGGTAATAAATTTCGAAATTAGGTTATTTGCATTAATTACCATTGGGTTTTCTTTGATACCTTTGCTACCTACTTGATAGCATCAGATAAATTAATAAATGATTTTACCCATGGTAAATAACTTTACGTTATCGTACAAATTTAATAGAAGCCGACGTTGACATTAGAGTTCAGAGTATATCATATTTCCATGATTATTTATTATGATGCAATATGTTTTTAACAAAGCACAGGAGAAAAACATTAATTGATAAGCAATCTAATGGTCAGTGTTTATAATTGCCTTTAAACAATGATAATAAGGGGCGTATTGCCTTCGTAAATCTATAATCCATACATAAACCTACATAATTGCAGTCTGTTTGTCCGAGCCAATAAACGAAACGACTGACCTAATTTTGATAAAACTTCTAGTGGCTGATAGGTGACTTATCTATGTTGCGTATCATTATATTTTTCCATAGTGCTTAAACAATAACCATAAAGTTACAAGTTCCAATGTAATAAATAGCAAAACCATTTCCACAAAATCAATTTGTATGCACCAACTTATTAAAACACTAGCCTCTGTCCGCGACTTCGTCCGCGTGGAATAGTTACTTTGGGCTAACGCTAACACGCAGCGGAAGCTCACAAGAGGAAAAAACCCCTATTTTGAAACTTTCTTCATTGGTGCTTCGCTCCTATTGGTCTTAGCGTGATGTTATATAGCCTATAGTCTTCTTCGATAAATTAGCTATCTAACACTGAAATAATTTTTCAAATCGGTCCAGTACTTCCAGATATTACCCCCTAGAACCTCACAAACTTTACCTCTTTATAATATTAAGTATAGATAGGTATATTGACATTGGATGCAAACACTGCTTTTGTTCGCTGGTCATAAGGTAAAATAACATTAAAACTCACACTAGACGACCTTCACTGACCAAGAACACCGACATACGGTCCTTACGACACTCGGTAAACAGGCGCACGATAACCCGTAATCAACACAAGTCACGGTGATAACACAAATGAGCGTTATCAGCACGTCCGCTCGCGACGGTGTCAAACGCGCGAATGATGTAGGAAATGTTTTTTTGTTTTCGTATATTACGTAGTACGTACCTGATCTTTTCGTTCGGCGAGGTCCGTCGCTGCTGCGCTTGCGCCGGCTTGCATCCCCCCACCGAGACCGCCTCTGCGTCTGCGAAACAAGCGTGTTACATAAAGCGACCACACGTTTTTGTCGTAACACAGATTACCCGGCTGTTGGAAAAGGTTTAACAGAATGTTTATTATACATTTTACGTGTAGTACGACCGTTTAGTTTTAATTTATTATGCGCTTAAATTGTGAGAAGATTTAGTGTGACTATATGTGAAGAAAAGTATTATGTTCAACACATTCGTAATACATTTTTTAAAAGAGTCCCACTAATCCAGGGGGTTGTCGGATTATTGGATTGTACAGAATTTTTGGAGGTTATACTGATATATGATAAGTCGTGGTGGTGTAGTGGTTAGAACGGTGGAATATTATTTCGACGTCCGCAGGTTCGAATCCCGACATGTACCCACGTATTTTTCTGAATTCGTGTATATTTGGTTGTCCCATGTTTTAGACTTAGTAAAATCGGTAACAGTTTTTTGGGAAATAGTGTTAGATTTTACAACAAAGTCCCAAAGGATCCTTACTTACCGATTTGCCAAATTGCAAATTTAAGCGCCATGTCAAGCGGGTTTCGGTGTCAAAAGGTTATTATAGAGTGGATCAATATGTGAACGATGATAATGTCTGGAATTGACTCATCTCTGTGCATCTATTAAAAACATTTGTGACATGTACCTAATATATTGTAAATCTTAATATATATATTTCTTGTGTGCGTGTGTATGTGACTGAACTCCTCCTAAACGACTGGACCGATTTTGATGAAATTTTTTGTGCGTGTTCCAGTGGATCCGAGAATGGTTTAGATTCACAATTGGACCCGGTAGGTGGCGCTGCGGTTGACTTTTGGGATTTATATTTTTTATTATCAAGGCAGGACAACGTCCGCCAGGTCCGCTAGTATTATATATATTTGTTAAAAAGATAAACCAGATCGAGTTTCTTGCCGGTTCTTCTCGATGACTCGGTTGTTTTCCGAACCGGTGGTAGTTTTGACGTTCAGAAGTACCTTCTTAGGGCCTAAATTGAATAAAGTGTTTTTGATTTACTAATCTAAATTAGTAACATTATCGTTGAATGAGAACATCGTGAGGAAACCTGAACCTGAGAAATGTTCTTGTAGTACTACTAATGTGTGTGAGAAAAATATAGAACTGTGGATTTCTTAGAGTTTGAAATCGCCAGTACGTCGTGGGCTGGCGCGGTGATTACGCCGGTACCTTCCTTCGCCAAGAAGCCTATGGGCCCTGTAGTGGGTCTCTTACACGCTGATGATAATGATACTAATACCGGTGCGCAGGCGCGGAAGAAAAGTAGAGAGGGAAGCGTGAGTGAAGGGTGCCGGAACACATCAAGAAGTGCCTGTCGACAGATTATCAACTTGGTGGTGGTAGATAGCCATGCGGACTTGGAAAAAGCCCTACAACCATCCTATAGTTACATCATAATATTTTCCATCACCGAAATCTGGGTATTTTCTGGGTAGTATTCAATCAGAATTCGACTCTATATCGTAAAGTATTTACACTAAATTCAAATTACCTACTTCTAAATCAAAAAGTGCTGTAAGTGCTTGCCAACTCTTTTCAACCCATTAGTAGCTGAATTTCTATTTGAATCATTTATTAAGCAATGCCATATAAAATTAACATCCTGCACAAACTTCAAATTTCTATTTTAACTCTTTGAACTCGGCGACAATGAGTGAGACATTTTGTATGTATCATTTAAATATGATGGAAGACAACAAGATATCTAAGATTAAGACGCTGTATAACATTAAACAACACACCGCAATAACACCTAAGCCACAAACTACTATAAAAATAATTCCAATGGTGTGTATATAAAATGAATTTTCTACGAGGAAAGATTTATGTTGGCAATGTAATATATCATTTACATATAACATTAGGACTTTGTGAAATACATATATATCCGAGGAATAAAATATAGGATATTTTATTCCAGAGCTGATTTTAAGCTAACCATATTACTTTTCTGGGTCACATATTGAATTAATAAAATGTCGCATTGTGACCGAGATCAGAAAATAAAAGAGATGTAATATTGTTAGCTTTTGCCCGCGACTTCGCTTGCGTTTATTTTAAAATTTGAAATATCCTTTAGAAACAGATTTTTTGCTCGATAAAAGGTACATTGTATATTTTTCTGTATCACTGACAACTTGTATACAAGATATCGCGATCGGTTTAGTAATTAAAGCAAAACATACAAACAAACTCACATTCATATTTATAATAATATTGCTGTGCTCGCGACTTCGTCCACGTGAAACTCAATACTAAAAACAGTCTTTCGTTTACTGGCTCTTATATATTTTTCATAGATTTTTAATATCCTGTTTTTGTGAGAGATTGAATTGCATTTACTCACCAGCTCTCTCCTCGTACTTAACTCGAGCCGTCATTAAAATTACAATAACTTTTGATAGAGTGGACTGATTTTAATGAAACAAAGACTAAATGTTACTCGAGGATATGCTTTATGATTTATCGGTTATCGGTGTCGGTCAAGGTTTACCGTAAACGCAATACCTTAGCATGGCCATACAAACCGACAGACAGACAGACATTTCTAAAAATTATTAAAATGAATTTGTTACGTATTCCTAGACACGTGTAATTTTTTCACAAAAATCTAAAAAGTACAGACACGTCAGTATTCGATCGTTTTTACAATCACTTACATCACAAGATAACTTCGAAATAACATTTCGTTGTTACAGAACATTCTAAGAAAAAATGCAGATTATTTCAACATATACCAACTTCTTCTTTAGAATAACAATGTCTCAGTGGTTTTATAGCATAATCGGTTCATTTGGGAATTTATAAACTTCTTTAGCAGAGCTCATATCGATTACTATCTACAGTTACGTCAGGTGTGCCATAAGGTTCACCCGGCTAAATTATGCAAAAAGAATACCGCGGGGATAAAGTCACCAAAGATTTGGTATTCTCACCTATGCTGCCCGGCCAGATCGAAATCCAAGAGAATTCCCTCACGAAAAAAAAAGAACGGTTACAATTTGGGCTCCATTTGATGGTGGTAGAGCTATGCCGAAGCTATTACTGGTTCCAGCATGAATGGGTCGGCTCGACCGGGGTAGTACCACCCTTTCACAGAAAACCGACGTGAAGTAACAGTGCTTGCATTGTTGCGTTTCGTTCGGTCAGTGAGAGCACCGGAAGTCCACCTCCCCTCCGCTCCCCCTTCGCTTACTCCCCTCTCCCCCATGACAGGTTGGCAACGCAGTTGCGACTCCCCTAGTGTTGTAAATATCTATGGGCGGTGGTGATCACTTAACATCAGGTGATCCACCTGTCCGTTTGCCTCCTATGACATAAAAAAAAAATTTTAATCGTCAACTTTATTTAATATTTTATAGGTTTTTTAGATTGACAACAATATTATCTGATATTAAATTACGATGTGGTCTGATATGGTAAACACGCTAAACCAAAGACTGGCTCGCAAGTGCAGCTGCCGGACCACACCAACAGGTGCTTAGCGACAGATTTTCAATATGAAATTAGAAAAAGTCTCTACCATCATGCTCTGGTTTCATCACGATATTTTCCTTTACCGAAAACTCAAACTCAGTTGCAAAGATTCGAACCTACGTCACGTAACGTGGTGTCCGAACACGCTATCGACTAAACAATTATCGCTTCAATATCACTATCGATTACTTCCTTAATTGATGCACGGTTTCTGAGTCACATTTATCTGTTTCATAGTGTTATCGGTTCGATAACTTGTCAAATTGGGTTTTTTTTTATATCATAGGATGCAAACGAACCGGTGGGTCATCTGATGTTAGGCGATCACCACCGTCCATAGACACTTGCAACACCAGAGGAGTCACAAGTGCGTTGCCATTCAGTGTGTGGGGTGAGGAGGAGGAAGGAAAGGGGGAAGGGTGAGGGAGGTGATCCTCCGGCGCTCTCACTAACCGAACGAAACGCAACAATGCAAACACTGTTACTACACGTCGGTTTTCTGTGCGAGGGTGGTACGACCCCGGACGAGCCGCCCTATTCGCGTTGAAACCAGTAATAGATTCAGCGTGGCTCTACCACCTACACACCTGGGTTTCTGAACACACAATCGTAAGACAAACCTCCGTTAAGCTTAACTGGCCCATCTGGGCGTTTATCTATTCAATAAGTTGTGACATTTTAAATAGTTTTTAATATCTTGACAATGACATGTCATTGACGAACAACTAACGAATTGAAAAGTTTTGTATCTAAAATAATTAAATTTATAAGTAAATAATTATTACATAGTATAAAACAAAGTCCCCTACCGCATCTGTCTGTCTGTCTGTTCGCGATAAACTCAAAAACTACTGAACGGATTGTCATGCGGTTTTCACCGGTGGATATAGTGATTGATGAGGAACGTTTTAGTATATAATTTGTCAAGGATTTTTTCATAATCAGGGTGCGACAACGTCTGCCGGGCCCGCTAGTTATAAAATAAAATCAAACAACAAACCATCTACTAATCTCGAAAGTATTTTTTAATCATAATATTACTACTATAAGTTAAGAATGAAAATAATAAAACCAATTATTAACACTCTTTTTTAAAAAGAGCCATCTAGTGAACATCAAAGAACTAGTTATGGGTTTCATAGTTATTTAACAACTCGTTGTGTACTCAGAAACGCATTGACAGCTTGTCTTATGGATAACTTTATTGAGTCAATAACTAATGATAGTTTAACCGAGTATCTCAGAAACCGGGCATGAGTGACTTATAAATGCTTAAGCGAATTATATTAAAATATCTCCAAGGAACATTAGAAATAAGGATTGGTTAACATCCAGAACATTGATATCCTACGTTTCTGGTGTTCTGTGAGTGTTGCGAGAATGACGATTAAAAATAATTTCAAACTACGTGCGCTAAAGTAAAATTCGTATTATTTGCAATGACACTGAGAGATTTAGGTGCTATAAGCGACTGTAATCTATCAAATGGATTGATAGTTTGTATACGAATTTCATTAAACAAAACAGAATACCTAGGTTAGGTAATTTTGGTACACGCAATACCCACAATCATTAAGTTACCCTATTACCCTATTTAGTTTTTGGTGCATAGCATTAAGTATAGTTCCTCTTTACGTGCGCCGATTTGTTATATTTATATATCAATCAGACGCTTAGGTAACGCCAGTTTATGTTCTCGTATATAGCAGTTTTCCTATGAAAATGTTAAAAGGACTTCGACACGTTTGACACAGGTCATAGAGATATGCTGCTTGTTTCGCCCGGCTGATGGCAGAAAAAAAGGTCATAGAGATATCATCGTGTCCGAGGCGTCGAGAGTTATTTGCCAATGTGAGAAACATTATCAGTTCAACATCATTTTCTTAAAATACTGTGTAGTTAATTCCCTTTTAGACATTTATTTATTTATTTATCATAAGAATCAACAACAGTAACATAAAATAAGAAGGTAAAAAAAACATACATGGAAAAAACTTAAAATTATTTATGTCACTAATTATAGTTGACTACAGCATTAACCATCATAAGATGCGATGCGGAAAACAATAAAAGTAGAAGAAAGAATTAAGAAGAAAATAAAATAATACAATTCGATAATGAATAACTTAAACATTAAGGAAAAAAAAATCCTGCAGAGATTAATTAAATAAAAAACTAATTTTTGATTTGAAATTTAATAGGGAATTACTAAATAAGTCTATCCTGTAATCTTTTTTAACAAGGTCGTTATATTGTCGAGATAATCTGGGAACAATGGAGAAATGTCCCAAATTGGTTCTGTAGCTTTTGTGACCAAATTAAGAGACAGGAAATCTAGGTATCCTGGAAGGCACAATAATGTTAAACCGATTCAAAAGTTCTGAATTATCAATGTGGTTATTGAAAAGTTTATATAAGAAGTCATGTTCAGCATAATTCTTCTATTGTACAAAGATTTAAGTTTAACTTCTTTCAGTCTATCAATTACATAAATTACTAAAGATTTTAAACATTTGAACATAAGTGATGAAAATATGAAATTAGCTCCGCCTAATAGCTAAGTAGTCAGCGCAATCTTAGGTTTCGAACTCATTCTAATTACGCTAAGCTTGTAGCTTAGTTTAGTGTCAATACCGCACCTAATCTGTACAAATGTCTTTAAAAGTAAGAAATAAGTAATCATACATTTTTTAAAGAATATTGACAAAAAACAAAAGAAACAAGTCAACCGACAATGAAACAAACAATGGAAGCTTTCCTGGCCTTTCTACAATAAAATATCGGGTCAATGACAATCAAGTATTACTGATAACTTTAAAAGTATAGAAATGCCACTGTTACATTATTACTTTGCTATTCTTTTATTATACGTATAGTATCAAAGATTTTTTGTAAGTCGTCGAATTTGATGACTTGAACAAGCTAAGTGGATGCTAAGCTTGCGACTATAAATTTAAATTCCGAATTTAAGGCTGAGATAGGTCAGAATGCGCTCTATGTATTTCACCCTAAGAGTCAGTGATATTATAACTACATAGATACGTCATAAGCGCTTCGACAGCGCCTTGTTAATATTTGGCTAGTTAGCTTATTTTTGACGACTGCCCCGTCAATCCGCCAGTACCCAAGCAACATCGTATGTGTGCGTTATAGTGCCATTAGTTATGTCAAAATATCATATAGGTAACGTATCTTTATTTATATAAACATTGCTAAGAGTCCTTAAAAACAGATTCAAAACTCTTCAAGTACTTTGTACTAGTGACTATTGTATGTAGAAAATTTCAAATTTTATCACAATAATTTACTTTTAAATCTTCATTTCAAAACACAAACTCCTTTGTTACGAATGCCTCACTTATTTCATTTACCTCATAATTAAACGTTGAGTAATATTTTATATATTGCGAATTCATTAAAACCTTGATAAGATCCTCGTTGTTATAACCTCTAATTATAAAATAAATCCTATACGATGGATTTCTTTACATACTGATATTAGTCGAATTTATTAAAACAAAATTTAATTCTATTAAAATTCATGAACATTGCCGAAATCATACGGAGGTTTGTGTTATAAAAAACCGGAATAAATCTAAATAACTTGAAGTATAAATTAAAAACGTTCAAGCTTAATTAATGATTCCTACGCAAACTAACATAATTTAAAGAAAAAAATATAAAATAATTAAACAAAACTAGCGCAGACATTCCTTTATTTGTTAATTAATATTTGTTAATTATATATATAATTAAGTCTTTGTTTCAAAATTGAGTAACATAAAATAATTTACAAACAATTCTATACTTCATATCTATTCGTCGATGGATTAACGCAAGCACTGTGTTTATTTTAGGAGATCTTATTCGGTAACTGTTTCAAAATAAATCGTGCACGCCTCCTTAATTATTAAAAACGAGACATTAAACTCAAACAATGGTGTGTCATTAATCACTCTACGGTTTATCAAACATTATTATAACGACACGCTATAATGGCCGTTTTGACATATTAAAATAGTTACGTGAAGTGTCGAATTCTTTTCGAACAAATATAATCAAATGCTGCTTCGTTTTGCATTAAGCATTGACGCGAGTTTACCTGAGGTGGTAATTGTGCTGGCTAGCGATCCTAAATATATGATTATGTATAGGATATAGATATACATTATTTAATTTCGAATAAAAAAAAATTAAATGCCGTTTTGTATTTAAATCAGTATACTAATAAAAGTTAGTAAAAAAAAGTGCAAACATTTATTCGCTGGACCATATTGTATAGTTAGATATAGTGGTATTTATATAGATATATATAATTAACAATTCTGTACTAAATTAATTTTGCGTTTAAGATAACTATTGACAACAAATAACAGCAATTTGCTCCTTCAAACGTAGTTATTAATTTATACAAAACTTCATGAACGGACAAACATCAAAACGGCCATCATAGCGTGCCGCTATTATAACGAGCACAATGATAGAGACCGTCCCTCGTAATTGTTAAAACGTGCCCACCCTAGTGTTACGTAGTGAGCCGTTCTCGTGTCACTTGCAACACTTGCAATCTCGTCCCATCGCATTACGACGTTATGGAGCCTATTGGTCCGTAACGTTCTAAACGACACTTCAAAATAAGCTACCACCTGTTTATAGTATATTTTATTCGCTTCCAGTTAAATTATCTCTTAATAACCTAAATAGTGAACCTCTTTATATTCTGAAAGTAATATTGTACAAGATATTTCAAAGATAACTTCTTGCTACAACATTCCTATCTATAATTTATATACTTGAACTATATATTTTTTTATCTCGTTTTTCAGATGGTTCTCATTCTACTTTCATGGAAAAAAATATCATTATAATAGCCTCTAAGAGACCTCCAGCAGGTGGAAGGAAGCCATGGGCATAATAGCCACGTCAGCACACGATGTATTGACGATTTGAAACTGCAAGAAATACATACTTCTACATTTTTGTGTATAAGTGTAGGTGCGTTGAGCGGTATTTTTTTTTTGGCAGGAGATAAATTAATAATTTTGCGTCATGACACGCTAGTAAGCGTGACCGACAGTATTAAATTTGCGCGGCTCGCGTCAGACTTGCGACGCGTAGTATATGAGCCTGTGTCCATCTAACAGTGATATTTTATATTGAGATTGTGCAGCCCATTATATGTTTGATGAATTATTAGACTGTACAAAAAGTATAGAATTATTATTATTAGGAGTGCCAATAGATGTGAAAGAGACACTAATGTTAAAAATCTCTTTTGGTAGGTGGTAGAGCCATGCTAAAGCTATTACGGGTTTCAGCATTGAATGGGTCGGCTCGCCCGGGGTAGTAGTACCACCCTCTCACAGAAAACCGATGTGAAGTAACAGTGCTGGCATTGTTGCGTTTCGTTCAGTTAGTGAGAGCGCCGGAGGACCACATAACACCCCCCCCCTCAACCCTCTCCTCTCCCCCTTCCCGTAAACACAGCCTGGCAACGCACTTGGCACTTCCCTGGTGTTGCTAGTGTCTGTTCGTTTGCCTCCTATGACAAAAAAATACTAATTATGGAATTTTAATAATTCACATATTAATTAATTTAAAAATTCAAAAGAGAACAGTTTAAATATCTTTGTTTTGAATTTGTACTTCTGTCGGCAGTCTTACTGTGTAGTATTGCTTACACACGTATTATATTAGGATATAACACGTTACAAAGGATACCATGCAGGTTACAAACCTGACCCACTTTCGATGAAATTCGCATACCGTATAGTACAAAACAATAATTTAACGAAATTAAAATAATTCGTAGCAGATGAATCTCTTCTTGTGTAAATTGATTTATGTTACGGTCGGTCATTATTCAATATGAAACTGGTATATCTGGTTTGTTTATTTATTGGTGTAGGGTTTGATGCGAGTCGCTAATAGTTAGATTTATTTCATGTTTTTAGACTTTAATGTACCGTGAAATTTTGAAGGTTTAGGTAATTTTCTTAGCGAGCCAATAAAATATTTGTCCCTAAAGAGTACCAATCCTAAACACAAACTTCTTTAAGCAAAGGTGTAAGAGGTGTCGAATGACATCATAAGACTTGAGACACCCAAGCCAACCTCACCTGCACGTGGTGCAGCCTGCTGAATTAGGAACCAGGCAATCCCGAAAGCGGGGTGATAGGGTTTTACGGCCTGACTGGGTCGCAACCACCATGTATACACCGAAAAAGCCCGTCATAGTGATTCGCTTCTGCGGCATCAGCCTGCGCATATCCAACTTTTCGCAGGCCGGCATGACAGCGGCGACCGGCGATGTATAGTGTGTCACTCGGTGGTCGCCATTGCTTTTTGGATTGTACTGTGCTTACCATCAGGCAATGTGCAGTCATTTTGCCGAGCTACAATAAAAAATAAAAATCTCGTGACTACAACCTCAGAGAAAGATAATAACTATTATTTTTCATACATACGTGTAATGCTAGTTTCTATTAAGCGCGTTATTGAAGACGATTGAAGTGAATGTTTAAATACCATCAGCTCTTACGCACGCATAGACGACTACAAGTGAACATCAGTCCATGTTTGAAAGAAAGCCCAAATTGCATTATAATTGGAACCTTTAGTGAAGAGCGTATAGAAGAGAAACGCTAATTCCCAAGCAAATCGCCCATAAAACCAATAACTACATCAAGGATAATAGAAAGAGAAAATGTTTTGTAACATAATATTATACCGTCCAATGGATCGTCATTAAAATTGGCACTTGTAGATACTTGAATATTCCACTTATTCACAAAATATCCATTTAGTTATAACACAACCATTTATTGTAGCAAACAGTTTAATAGTAACAAATAATAAAAACATGTGCAAAACCAGGAGCATAGCTATCTATATGGTATCTATAGTTCGTTTAAGGCTTCCCATGCTCCAAATTACAACCATATATCTATAGTTGATACGTCATGACCTATTATGTTGGTTCCAAGTCCTCCCCAAATCCTCGTTACATATGTCTGCAGTAAGCAATTAATTTAAGCCCTATCTACGAGTTCATGTAAGTAACATTTAGTTTATATATAAAACCCTTTTTAAATTCGAGTTACATTGGACTGCACTAGATAAAAATTCTGTATGAAACACCGGTCGTGCTATAGTTGCTACTTCATGACCTATATTGTTTTTGTTCTGTTCTTCCTAAATCTTTGTTACATCATTTGCAGTAACCACTTAATTTAAGCCCTACCTACAACTGCCTGTAACATTTACTTTATAAATACAGTCCTTCCTAAATCCAAGTTACATTGGACTGCAGTACGTAAAAGCTCTGTATGAAACACCGGTCGTGCTACTTTCACTAACCGCGTGCCAGATCTACCGACCTCGCGCCGGCAACGATCATCCGTTGTTGCGGCCGCTTGCATCACACTCCGATTATTATGTCATTGGAATTCTGAGCGCCGGCACTTTTGTTTATGTCCGAGATTCGTGACATTGCGAAGGACGTTTGCTAATCACTTCATACTGGTAATTGCTCAATTAGATCTAATTTACACTATTCCACTATCACTCAAGAGATTAATATATGTTGAAGAATTTTTACTTGTACAGTTAATGATAGTGCTAAATATTACGAAAATCTATTGTAAGTACATAATTGAACGTTACTGTGATACTTCCATCTATAATTGATTGCCTGCAGCCACGTCTCTTGTAATAGATTACGTGTTTCGCTTCTCCACAGAGCATCATTATATCGATGTTGATTCTTCCAGTGCTTGCGGGTGAGTGATTAATATCGTAAATAGACTTTTTCGTACAATAAAGCATCCTTTGACATTTTTGTTTCGCTTTACCACATTTGTTCATCTTAGACGAATTACTGTGAGTAAAATAATCAAAGTCAAATAAATATAAGTTCGTAAAAAAAGTATAACATCATTTCGAAATATGTGGCCTGATTTGTTTCCATGAGCTCTTCTGCTGTATAGACTCTCCAGAGCTCCATCAACTGACCAATCGCTTGGTTGCTATCACCATATGGGTCATGCATAAATGGTTAATCATTAATTTCGGTGGACCATAAGATCTATATGTATAAATAGACAGTGGCGAAACGGTTTCAACATCTCTCTCCTCTGTTTCTCAGCCGATTTTCTTCATTATTTTTTTTGTTTTGTAGCTATTGACGAACTTTACTGTTATCAATAAAAAAATGGAAAAAGTTTTTTCCGTATGGTCGAAGTTCGACCACTGGACGAGCGCTCGTAAATTTATTTAATTTCTACAAATTGTACGTTAAATAAATAAGAAATAGATGTGGATTTACTGACGGCTCTCATCATTATAGTGGAGCTATGTTATTCTAAAGCAATCTTTCAAAGAACTAGTAATCATAGAAAGAAGAGAGAAGAAATTTAAAAAAAGCTGTTATTTGTGGTGCTATACAACATCAACAACAACAGCCACCACGAGTAAGAAATCCCTGATGCATTCTTCACCGAATTACCTATCTACTAAAACGCCCTTAACACCTTGCTAGAAGAACCCAAAATCATAGGAAGGACAGACCACGTTGGCAGCTGGATCGTTCCACATTTACACGGTACACCAAAGGCTTGAATTTCTCTGTACGTATTAAAGCTAGATGCCATAGATAATTCTATAGTGGAAGCAAGATTATTGATTACAAGCTATGCCTGCGACTTCGTCAGCGTGGTACCTTATGTAAAAAAAACAGTGATTAATAAATCTATAAGAATGTATTAAGTCCATTTACTTATTTACTTTTCTCTCGTACTTACGTCGCGTGGTCATTAAAATTACAATAACTTTTGATAGAGTGAACCGATTGTAATGAAACAAAGACTATGTTATTCTCGAAGATGTGCTTTATGAGTTATGGTTTTATTATGAACCCAGCACTTTAGCATTGATGTGTGTTCATACAAACAGACAGATAGACAGACAGACATTTCTAAAAATGATTAAAATGTATTTTATTGCTTATTCCTAGACAGCTGCAACAATTTTTTTTTACGAAATTCGAAAAAGTACAGTCACGTTAGATTTACATTCTTATTATATGTATAGAAGAAGATATAAAAGATAAATGGTCAAAGAACTCTTCCAAACATTCACCGCCGTACAAATAATAAAATACGATACAGCAGTATTACAAGTTACAGAACTTTCACAAAACATGTAAGGATTACTCGAGCTTCATTACGTTAGAACATACTTTAAAAAACCCTGTATATTGTAAACATACCCGTAGCAGTAGTTATTACAAGGTAGGTGTTACATCATTTCACTAACGTGCTCAGATACTTGAAGTATGGGACTTTAAGGAAAGCTGCTTGTCGTGTATATCTAACTAAACAGAGCGAAACGGAAATTGTTCCAATTGCGGTTACATTTTGCGCGTGATATGTGAAGTTACACATAATTGTAAAAAATGTATTATCAAGAATTTACTTTCAAATGTTTTTATGAGGGTAGGATTCTAGAACCTTCGATATTTAAAGACAGATGGGAAAGCACTCAAGTCTGAATGGATCGCGATAAACATACGTATGGTAAAAGAAACCGATTTTGTCCCTTTTTGAGACTATTCACTGCGTATGTTTTTCACCCTAGTTAGCTAGATTTTAATCTAGTTTTTTAGTACACGGAATTAATGACCTCTGTGAAACTACCTCTCATGGTATTTGTCTTTGTAATCGACAGCTATATTATTTCATACCAAGTAAAAAATGTTTTCCAATCTTTCATGTCAATATATTAAAAAAAGATATATATCACATAAAAATTTACATTTTACTAGCGGGCTCGGCGGACGTTGTCCCACGCTGTTAATAAAAAAAAACTTTTACAAATTATATACCCAAACCTTTCTCATAAATAAATCTCTTTATCTACTGGTGAAAACCGCATGAAAATCCGTTCAGTAGTTTTTAAGTTTATCGCGAACAGTCAGACAGAGGTGGCAGAGGACTTTATTTTATACTATGTATGACTTTTTTTTCACGAACTGACTACGCTATTGACCTAGCAAGGTCTTAACAGCTTCACCGGACTACTAAATGATTTATGCTCTGCGTACCTATGTTCAGAGCGGTCAAGACGTCAGGCGAGAATTGTAGGTTATTTATCCGACAGTAAACTTATTCATCATGAATTCAAGAACAGCATATAACAATATGTATAATATATTCAACATCACAATAATAATTTGCATAATAACACACGCTATTACAAAAATTATGCAAATAAGCCACAACACTTTATTCGCATACTTTTTAGCATAAATTATAATAAACACTCCCAGAGATTCCGTGACATAACTACTTCGGTAAAAACGTGTATTAAAATTGTAATTAATCACATGTATTTCCATTTTAGGAGCAACAGATAATAAAAATAATAATCATTAACCTCGTTATTAAAGGTGACCAGTAGGAAAGTGTTTGACCATAACAGATCCATTGTGTTATTTTGAAATATTTGACTTTAAGGTCAAATATTCATTTGTTTTCTATACATATAAAAAGAATGTAAATCTAACGTGTCTGTACTTTTAGATTTAAAAACAAATGTGTCTGGGAATAAGTAATAAAATACATCTCAATCATTTTTAGAAATGTCTGTCTGTCGGTTTGTATGGACACGCATCACTGTACTGCGTTCACGATAAAACCTCGCCAAGAAAATCATATAGCATATCGTCGAGTAACATTTAGTCGTTGTTTCATTAAAATCAGTTCATTCTATCAAAAGTTATTGTAATTTTACTGATGACGCGACTTAAGTACAAGTGAAAAGGAGATAAGTAAATGGACTTAATACATTCAGATGATTTTATTAGTCACTGTTTTTTTACATGAGGTTCCACGCGGACGGAGTCGCGGGCATAGCTAGTCTTAAATAAAACCGTTCTTAAGTAGTATACAGTAAGAAGTAATTTCTAGAACTTTATCTGTCGTGCTTATTTTAATTACTGTCTATTACTATAATTTATTAATTTTCAATTATATTATATATATTTTTAAATCTCTAGTTCTGTCTGTATATTACATTTTTGTTTTCCAAATTTTATGATTATTTAAATCTATCATATAGGTCACGGATCATGAAAATGACGTAAATAAAATAACTATATGTTTGTTTATCCTGATTTAACTCAGAAACGGCTCGACTGACTGTTATTCAATACTAGTGGGTCCAGCAGACGTTGTCCCGCCCTGATTATAAAAAAATTCTGGACAAATTATATACCAAAACGTTCCTCGTGAATCACTTTATCCACTGGTGAAAGCCGCTTGAAAATCCGTTCAGTAGTTTTTGAGTTTATCGCGAACAGACAGACAGACAGACGCGGCAGGGGACTTTGTTTTATACTATGTAATGATACACTGGAGAACTTAAGTCATTTCCAAGTTTATACGAATGATGCGAATTTGAGTTTGCTTGCTTGTATGTTACGCTTTCAGGCCTTAACCCCTCGGCTGGTTGTTTAAGAGCCAGATCTCAAAATAGTGTATAATGTTTTTAATTATTCAAGCAATTTTTAAACATTATAATTTTACATAACATAATTTGTTATTGTTCAGGTTTTTCAAATGTTGTAATAAATATCTATTTTATTATTTCTCTTGCGAAATATGTAAATGGGAAATCTGTTTAACATAAGCTTTATTCTTAATGCGATAGCCGTGTGTCCGGGCTTTTTCATATTTTTCATATGTAGGTAGATCGCGATACCGGGCTCTGACCTCTACAACGGTCAGTTTTCGTCCTAACTTGCAACGGGCTGTGTGCTGCCTGATTCTTTTTTTGTGTGTGTGGTTTTTTTGTGTGTGTGGTTTTTTTGTGTGTGTGTTTTTTTTTGTGTGTGTGGTTTTTTTGTGTGTGTGCTTTTTCGCTTTCAACTATAAACAAAAGAGTAAACATTGTATGTACGTGAATGTGACAGTGCACTATAAGATTGAAATAGCAACGACAGCCAGGTTAGTGGTTTGCCTTGTATGGCGGGTATGGAAATACCGGATCGAGGGTTGATAATTTAATGCAAGTCTGTAAAAACTTTGATAAACTTAATTTTGTAACAGACCGGCATCATCTAAATACTGTAACAAACCGGTCGTCCGCTGCTTCAGACTCAGTAGAACCAGTAATAGTTTTTTTGGTAACAGTGTTAGGTTTGGACAACAAAGTCCAAAAGCATATGACCGATTTGCCGGACTGTAAGTTTAAGCGCCATGTCAGGATGGTTTTGGTGTCAGACTGTTATAGAGTCGATTAATATGTGAACAATAGTGATGTCTGGAATTGACTCCTCTCTGTGCATCTACTGAAAAAGATTATAACGTGTAACATATTGGAGTTGTTTCTTGCCGGTTTTTCTCGATGAATGGGTTGTTTTCCAAACCGGTGGGGAGTTTTGTCGTTCATAAGAGCCTTATTAGGAACTAAATTGAATATAGTAAATTTTGACTTCATTTGAAACCAGTCCCTTTAGATATTCGCGAAAACATCGTGACATTTTTAAATGATGTACGTAGTGCGTACTCACCTCCTTGGGATATGGAGACATCTTCCCTTTCCGTCTGCGTCAGTCCCATGGCTGGTCTCGCACAAGCTTCATCACTGCAACCGAATTCATTACTATATGATTTCCATTTGATTAACTTTGATCTTCTGTTCCTATTCATCTTTTAAATCTTCAGGGATTAAAGTGGATCAATGACAGATCTAGATGGACGTCCACATACTATCCAGGGCAATGGGAACTTAATTTTAGAGATCTTTAGCTTTAGCTTTCTTACAAGTTCTTGTGAATTACGTTTATCAAAAACACGAGTATATAAATTCACAAGATACAAGGACATTTTATATGAGTTTATTGGAACTTGTATTTTTAATTTATAAGACGCTATTTTTACTGAAACGCAAAATGGTTTTTCCACCAAATTTTATACCGGTAACATAGAAATTAGGGTACAATAACTAGTCAAGTTTATGTTCGAAAAACAGGATGTGTCGTGTAAACACATACGATAGAAGTGAAACTTTTGTATTACAAAAAGACAACAAAAAGCTAACGTGACGCGGTGTTCACAAGCGGTCACTAATCCAAGTATTGACCGCGCCTGACGTTGTTTAAGACGCGGACGAGAACCGGTGTTTTCAACACTCTATACGACACAGTGTTTACTCCCTACCACTTTTCGTCGCACAAGAAGATTACCGCCAAGAATTTTAAAGCCCTCCCATAAGAAGTTTTACAACAATAAAACTTTTTTCAAATAATCTAATTTTGTATGTTTATAGACAATTTTCGAATCAACGGAAGCTCTTTAACTTTTTGGTAACAAGTTACAAGCTACAAAGGCATTTATGATAAACAAACCCACGAATAAAAGTATCAAAAAGCACTTGTATTACCAATGATATTACTTGCAACTTGTAAAATACACATGTAATTTTGATAAAGGCATTGCTGTGTAAATACACTTTTTTATATATCATAGGAGGCAAATGAACAGGTGGGTCGCAAGTGCGTTGCCAGCCTGTGTTTGGGGGAGGGGGTAGGGGAGTTGGGTATTCGGCGCTCTCATTGACCGAACGAAACGCAACAATGCACGCCCAACACCTACACTAATTTACAAGAGAAAATGCTTGTAATAAAAGCCTTATCTTTTGATAAATAAGGCACCGATTGTTTTCTACATATTAATTTAATTTGTTGTAATTATTACAATGTACATATATATATATCATTACATAGTATAAAATAAAGTCCCCTACCGCGTCTGTCTGTCTGTTCGCGATAAACTCAAAAACTACTGTACGGATCTTTACGCGGTTTTCACCAGTGGATAAAGTGATTCACGAGGAACGTTTTGGTATATATTTTGTCCAAGATTTTTTTATAATCAGGGCGTGACAACGTCTGCCGGAGCCGCTAGTATTATATATAGTAGTATTATAGTTAAATACTAGAGACAACTGACTCCACTCGTTAGGTTCTATCTAGGTCAAGTCTGAACAAGTGCTCAAATGTTTTTATTTTAGTACTAAATAATTCCGCGACTTTGTTTGCGCGAAAATTGTTTTGTTGTTCATTACTAGATTTTGCTCGTGGATTTGCTCGCGTTACTGTATATTTGAGCTATTCATTGGGAAGAGTATTTCTTCTATATGACAAGTACATAAGGACATACATACATACATACAAGGGCATAGGGATGTCCTTTTCTGTACCTGTTGAGAAGTAAAGGTGTGGAAACGTAACAAACAAACTTTCTTACGCATTTATAATATTATTTACGATTAGGATTCATATTTTATTATTACTGCTTAACTCCTATAGTAAAGCATAATGATACAAAACCTAGATAAAGTATTATGACAAGTCTATGTGCCTGTAAGCATCACGTCAAAATCGGTTTAATTTAGATGTAAACAGAAAAAAATCGAATCACGATTTTATAGTGTCAGAGATCGATTCACTGAATTGATTCTATGTTTAATATCAACCAAAATAATCGATTTTTCTTTGTGTAAAACTCAATTATTCAGTTAATCGGACTAAGATAGCCAGCCCTAGTATGAAATATACCGTTATACCTCAATAATTTTTCCTTGTAGCAGACAACAGTACGGCGTTCGTCGCTGACGCCTATTGAGAATGTCGCGAGATCGGCTCTGTCCAACTGTTCGACGCATCGATGTATCAAGAACCTCCTGTAGTTACTCACCGGTGGGAACACCAGCACACTACAACAAAAATAACACCTTTATATTTCAGTTAACTAAAGTATCTCGGCGCTTAGAGTACGACCATAAAATACATCACACTTGCACAGGAAGTTACGATGGTCAAATAATGTACATTCACAAAGTTCGATAACCTCGATGAAACTATCGATTTCCGGTAAACGATATATCAAAAATTTAACCCAACTTCATGTGTTATTAAATGAAATTAGGTAACACACTAAATTGACATATATTCAAAATTCAGGTATTTTGCGAAAGACTTTTATCTTGCGAGTGGTAACTAGCCAGACATTCGAAAATGTCCATACAAAGGTTTCTTCACGATGTTTTCCTCCATGTAAAGCTCTGAGTCATTGCAGGAGCCGAATCAAGATCAGTCGACGTAGTGTCCGGAAACGCCACCACTGGACAATTATGCCCTCAACCAGGCATGTATCCAAACATTTGGTTCGAGGGGGGACAAACATATACCTACATTTCTTCAATTTGAAAAATTGATTCGGCGTGTGTTGCTTATTTATTAGAATTTAGCTATTGCCCGCGGCTTTACTCGTGTTTATAGAGATTTTTTGTATCCTGAAGAAACAGTACATTTTTTTAATGAAAAACTTTTCATTAAAAAAATGTACTCTATGTCGTTTTCTTTATCACTAATATGTATGCAAAATTAAGTAATGATTTATTGAGTAGTTAAGGCCTGAAAGTGTAACAAATAAATGAACAAACTCACTTTAGCTTTTATAATTTTAGTTAGGATTGACTAAGTTATGGAAGTAGCATTAAAGGATACATCGAATGGTGTGAATTCAAGTTCTAAGATTTAAATCTGAGCTTTTAATGAAGAAATATATCAAGTATGAACCGTAACATGGTGGTAGCATCGACTTTGGTGATGAACTGTTTTGTAAACTTTGTTAGTGCAAACTATATGATAATGTATAATCAAGAAAGCATTAAAATAAAAAACAAAATAAAATCTTTTGTTGTTCTTTATTAAAACCACAGTGATAACTTGGTAAATATAGACAAGTATGGTGCTATAAAAAGACAAAATTTGTATTACATAATTTATGGAAAACCCTCCACTAAATTACTTATTATTGTCTTTATTAATGTCTCTTTGAAAAAGGGCTAAATACAATTTGTGAACACAAAAAAAAAATTAACACGATAAAACATTAACCTGTACCAATTTATTTTTATTTTTAATTCTCTGTTTTCGAACTTTAATGCTAAGATTTCTTGGTATTTTTCAATGGGATGAAACCTATACATATACTCACATTTACTTGCTTGTTGTTCTAGTTGGCTCAATATTTTTATATTTACTGCTTTAGAGGTATACACTACTAAGTTTCATTTTAATTCCTATATAAAAAGTTATTATAATGATAAAAAAATACTGAACACTTATGCTCATAGACAATAAACATTTATGTATGCAATATGTATTTAATAAAAATGAATAACTATAACTCATATGTTTGTTCTCCTTGAAGTTAATTTTTTATATTTTAAAAACTTATTACATAATAAGCTTAATAAAAACTAGCATGGTGATCAATAAAATATATCAAAAAACTTTAAAGATTTAACTAAATTTATAAGTAACAGTGTGTAAAAAAAAATTAAAATAGACAAAGACTAACAGATTCTCTAACAGTCATTGTTCATTTTATTGATTTATTTACTATAAGAATTCCAATGGAGGAAACTTTTATATTGGTAATAATACAAAATTGCTTAATTCCATATATACTATCTCTAATTATGACTCAATTACTTGTTAATGTCTAGTTGGGAACTAGTGCATGCAATTTACATTCTTATAACACACGTTGATTTTATTTATTTAATTTTACTTTAGTACTCTTTACTAATTATTGGATACTTTATTACATTTAGGTACTAAAATAATTTAAAAAAATATTACTACAAATGAACTAATATTATCGTCCTCCAAAATAAAAAATAAAAAAAATCCGTGAATGCTTACTTCAATAATCTTATTATTAGCGTACAAGGTGTCATCTCGTTTCGCCTCATTATATTTGCTTCCTTCGACCGGGCGCTTAACTCGTAATAACCTTGACAGTTATTATTACCACAGAGTTTCCGATTTATGTGCATATATAATTTAAAACGATTATTAAGTCACCAATACTCCAATGTATAAATTTGTTTAATTATAAAAAAATAGGAACAGCAATTTCAAATAATCTAATTGTTTACCTGTCAACATTTTCAGCGGCTAGGAAGCATTTTAGATCGTCGTTTACATCGTCGACGAAATTACCGTCCGCAAGGCTCAGGAATCTCTCGATCGTTTTGGCACCCAGTTTGGCGATGAACAATTTATTACCAGAAATAAATAAAAATAACTATTCACGTGCCAAACGGGAAATTATCGGCCGTCCATTTTCAATTTTTTACTCACACATACAAAAAAACATATGCTTGCTTTGCTATAAATAAAAACACAACTACACTGACTACACAAATACGACTAGAGTTGTTACAAATCCAATAGATGTAACACAGTTTTACCGGTTTATATGAATATTTAATCGATTTATATAGTTTTTACCGTAACTCTACTTAAGCGACATCTAGTATGATATGAAAAGTTTAGACGCGGCATTTTCAAATCTTTAGGCGATAAACGAATGAGGTAGAGGTTAGGAATATAATCTTAATTAAAAAGTTTTTAAGCTGTACTCGTGACTTGCAGCATTTATAATTATTTCAAACCATTAGTACTCTTTTCATAGCACGTTACAAAATTCGGAAGGCATTTTTAGTAATCGTAACTGCAAAGTGGAAACTATTATCGTCATTTCTTTATTGTATTTTTATATTTCCAAAACATTTCCATTTAGCTTTGATTTACTCAATGCTTACAAGTGTCCTTTTACTGATGATCTCGCAATTCTCTTGCTCAGAGATTATTTGACAATATCATAGTCTGACCAACGGACTTTAAACGACAAAATCATATGTATAGATTTTGTAATTGATTTTGATTTGTAATCATATATTATAGATATGTTAAGCTCATATAGTTTTTCATTGTCGTGATACGTGAAAATGTTAATAAAAATAATAAGTTTATAATGATTGGGTTAATGTTAAATAAATGAACACAACTTATGAAATTATCTAATTTACTTAAAATCATACAATTTACATTAAATCAAATTAATTATATAAGATTTGTCAATTAAACTAATAAGAAATTATTAAATAACACTAGTCATATAAATTCTGTAACAAGGTAACCAAATCATGACAAAATATATTGTAAGCAATCGCTTGCATAGAAAATTATATTGTTTTATTGTCTTTTGTGGAATGTGAAATTGGTGGAGACAAAAGTACCTCATAGATATTATAGGGTTTATACGTGGTGAGCTATTTTACCCTCGTTAAATTTCTACTAACTCTTTAGGGTAATATCGTGAAGTTATAGCCTGCTTTTGACCATCGTTAAGTTATAGCCTGCTTTTGACCATCTAAAATAAAAAGTCAATTTATAATTTTTTTATTAAATTGATTGCTTTTATGATTAGCGCGTTCAAACATAGAACCTTGTCTTTGGATATCAAGTTTTTGTGAAAAATAAACTACAAAACTAACCAATAAAGATAGAACTTTTAAAAAATGATGGAGTTTTTGTATTTAACATTCAATTTCAATGAATAATGAGTAATATTCTATATTATTCTTTGTGGGATAGCTAAAAACAAAATATTTCTACATAACAAAGTAAAATAATGATAAATAGCAAATATTTTGATTTACAAGGCTTTTTATACATTATGTCGACCATAGTGATTATAAACCGATACTATTTATTCATCGTTAATTACCGATTACAGTATGAAATATAGTAGAGAAGTTACAGACACAACAATAAACGAATTAATATTTGAGCAAGATTTAACTGATATAGATTAAACAAACTTCAACATAAAACGTTTCTTTTTTCGTAAATTAAACTAAATTTTGTACATAAATAGAAAATGTATTATAAATAAGTTAAAACAAGAGCCAAGATCTACTTTTGAATATTAATCATTGCTTAAAAGCCAACATCGACATATTTAAATTCCATATACACATATCTTTTTTTTAATCTACTCTCCATTCCAGCATTTCCCAGATTCCGTGGCAAAATTATTATGCGAAACAGTTACATTTGAAGGGCTAAAGGGAAAAACTGGTTAACTCACTTTTACCAAATTTTACAGAAGAGACAATTTAAATTTTGAAAGCATTTTATGCTCATACATTAAAATGAATGATTTGGAAAGGAAATTTTGTATGTTATATGTTTTTTTACATTATCTTTTGTATAAAATATGCCTAGTAATAATAACCGACGTAGTCATGCCATGGACTACGCTAGTAGTTCATTAGTATAGAAATACAACAAGAAAAATTTGATACAATGCGTTTTACACTTGCTTTAGATAGTCATATCATGAAATGAGTATTTTTTGTGGTAATAGACTACAAAAAATCAATTTTTAAAAAATGGACATATCTAGATTTTCCCATTACCCTATCAGTTGTTAGTTAATTACCTTGATTGTTAATAATAATGGCATAATAACTGACAACAGATTAAATCTTTAAATCTCTCTTCAAATTGTATTGTTTTTAATCATTTGACGAAAGGGGATAGATTGTGATTACTCCGTGTACTTATAAGTATACGAACAGCTGCTCAAGTTATTTAAAAGAAAAGATTATATTAATCTCATATTATTGACGATGAAAAGATTTGAACGTGTTAAACTTTTTATAAATTGTACATAATTCTTTTATTGCATCACGGATATGACGTCATTCCTCAACAAAAAAAAATTTTTTTTCAATCGAATCCCAATTACAAAGGCTCAGTTATTTGACGCTGAATATTTATTAATTTATATTCCTCACAGAGAAGTCATATTACGTTTACACTAAATTCCTCACTTAAAGTGAGAATTTTTTTATTTTATTTAAATGTTCATCATCACAATATAAATATTTTATATAACATTGTTCCAAATTACTATTTTTTATATGAATTACAAATATTTAGCTAGTTTATATAAAAATCTCTTTTACATAGTCTATGTATAGGAATTTACAAATCAATCTTAGGTCTATATTGCAGTCTAAGTGGTGGATCTCTGAACCTCCAACGAGTTACATACACGAATTTAAGTGTATGATCCTTTCCTAATAATTCGTCGTTACATAATATATCAATCTGAAATAATAATAACATAATTAGATGCATGTAGATTCAAATACATATATCATTACATATTATAAAACATAGTCCCCTACCGCGTCTGTGTGTCTGTCTGTTTGCAATAAACTCAAAAACTACTGAACGGACTTTCTTGCGGTTTTCACCAGCGGATAAAGTGGCTCATGAGGAAGGTTTTAGTATATAATTTGCCAAGGATTTTTTTATAGTCAGGCCGGGACAACGTCTGCCGGTCCCACTAGTTTATTTATAATTTAGTAGGTATATAGCTATAGTTTAATCACTAAAAGATCAAGTTAAATGTAAGATTCCAAGCTATGTTGATCCATCAACCAGCATCATTCTTTAATCTAGATGGACATTTCACAAAATTTAAGCTCAACAACATATGTTAATTTGGCACAGGTTTATTGTATGTGATTTTCAAAAGAATAAACCCACAACCCATTTTTTTTGTAGGCCTGCCAATGTTTTTTTTTAAATAATACCTTATATTATATATATAATATCTTACCATAGTTTTTACACAATAAAAAATCATTAATAGTAATATGTATTTCTTAGTGTATCAAATCATTACACGCAAAGACTATATGAATATTATTCTGAAATTAAACTGTGCTGGTAATTTTTTTTTATATTTCTTCATAATATTATCGCATTTTTTATACCACTCATATATGTATAAATAAAAATATACTCACTTCTCTATATTGTTCTATTCCATTTAAAACTTTTTTTGCAACAAACTTTTTAAGGTGTGTTATTGTGGCCTGCGCAGAACACCTGATGAAACTTCTCTTTAAAGTTCGGAGAGATGTCGATATACACTCTAAGCACACATTCACCTGAAAAAAATTAACAATATTTTTAAGTAGTGAAATTGTTGTCAACAATTTAATACAATTTATTAATGTAGTAGTAATAAATTTCTTTATAACATCATTCATTGTTACAGAAAACTTCCTGTAACATAGAAATTAGTTCAATTTGGTTGGTTTAATACAATGGAAAACAATTTAGATACTAACAACTATTATTTATTAAGAAGAGATACTTCATAACATCCGTAAATATTTATTGTAAGTATTATCAGTACAGTACTGGAATGCTTTTCTAAATAGCATACTAGTATTATATATAAATACTAGCCGTATCGGTGGACGTTGTCCCGCCCTGATAATATAAAAAAACCTGGCAAATTATTTTACCTAAGCCTTCCTCAGGAAACACTTTACCTACTGGTGAAAACTGCATGAAAATCCGCTCAGTAGTTTTTGAGTGTATCGCGAACAGGCAGACAGACAGACGTGACAGAGGACTTTATTTTATAATATGAAATGGTATATAACAATTATGTAAGGTTGTCATGGTTTCTATCATCCATTATTAGAAAAATAACGATTTGAACAGACTGAATTGCAGTTATTATTCTTTACAAGAAACTCCCTCCAAGACTTTAAAATAATGAGGTTTCTAAGAAGCCTAAGGTCTTACAAAGTATTCTTGTTTTTGTTATTATTAATTGCCAAGATTATGCGTGGTACCATTATTATTAGATAGCACTGTCTCTAGGCAATATTGATCTCAGTTACTGAATACTCCAGGCATCTTTTATATCAGTTTTAAATTAGCTTTGAAACTGTTAAAATGATCAGTCAAATAAAAACGTTATGTATTGACGAAAAAGTTTGATTCTGATTCTGATAGTGCAATAGAAAAAGGGAAATAAGTTGGAAACTTTTCATAGCCAATACTCTTCATAACAATACAACATTTTTGATTTCTAAAGTTTCATTATGAAGCATTTACAGTCTAACTCTATATCATAGTTATATTTTACTAGTTATCCTGCCCTAAGTTTATTTTTTTATTTGGAAATCCAACAGCATACATGTGTTTTTTTATATAATAGCTTATATGTGATAATTAAAGCCAAATCAGAATTTCTCAATTACAGGAGATGATACATAATAATAGTTATAAGTATATGAAAGAAAAACATGTATCCTTTGTTTGCACAGTTATAAAAATAAAGAGAATGTGTCAAAACATTCCCTCTACCACCATAATCAGATTCAATGACAACTGAACATCAGTCTGTCAATTCTGACAATATTTTTGCCTTTCCGACTTTCTTCTCCAGATCATATATTCTTTAATTGTTCGAGAAACTGATTCTCCCTTTATGATGTCCTCCCTCCTTACATTCCCCATCTACTAACCTTACGTGTGTCTTAGCTGTAGTGAATAAATATCTCTTTAATTTTACATGTCATTATTTATTAAAATTAACAAAATCAAACTTTAATCAGAATGTCTATTTCTTAATGGATATGTATCTAAGTTTGTCTATATGTATATTTGTGGGAAACATACAATAACTCTGTCTGAACACAAATTAATTATCTTCGTTTTCGAATTACAATTTTTAATTGGTCTCCTTCATTTATGACACTATATGCCACAGACAACGCACACTCTATATCTACACAACACATGGCGTTATAAATTAAAGAAGGAGACTTTCTTGTCTCACTGTGTCACTCAAATAGTGAGTGGTTTTTTATATGGCGATTTTTATCCAAAAATTTTCACGTTTCCATACATTTTTTTAATATTTTCTTTCCTAGAATCATTGTTCTGACAATCGTCAGTTGTCAGACAATTGTCATTGTCAATTTTAATTACAAAAACAAAAAAAAAATAGCCAAACAGGTGCATCCATTATGAAGTGATGCCCTTACATACCATTGTAGACAATTAATTTTTATTTAAAGAGATAGATAGATACATAAAGTAAAATTAACTCTGCTTCCCATTCCCAAATCCCATTGCAGCTCAGTTTATTTTTAAACAAAAAATTGCTGCCATGTTTTACTTTACAACATAGCAGCAGGCAATGTACATTCAGATGATAATTTAAAAATTGATACCTTTTTTTTTTATTTTATTTTTTTTTTTTTTTCTTTTGAATTTTTTTTTAAAAATAGGCCTTAACAATTTCCCTTCTTCTGTGTACCCTTATACCCCCACACTTTTTTTTTTCTACAGTTATTATTAAGCATCTCTACCTGTTCATCTTTGCGATGACAGTCAGTGTTATCAGGTTGTTCTGGTTCATCTCCTGCTGGTTTATCAGCAGCGAGTGCTGCATCTTTGGGACACGGAAGCCCTTTGGCACGGTAAAAATCACGTTCTCTTTTAATTTCATCTGGAAATGTAAATTATTGCTTTATGTACCATCATACATTATTTTTATGCCATATTTTAGCCAAGTTTTATGATTAATACATTGGTCTATGATTCATGAACCTCTACAATTGATAAGGTTATTATATTCTTGTAAGATTTGAGTTAATATATACAACACAGTGAGAAATTATAAAAACATTTTATGTATATTTGCCTAATTTAAGAATAGAATGTAACCATTTATAATGAATCTATATATATCTACAAAGTCATTTTTCATCTCTGTATGTGTTTTCTCTAAGTTATTTTAAACTGCACACCACATTTTGAAATGGTTTTCACTATCATTTAGATAATCATCTTCCGGAGGGCTTATATGTATCATACATGTATATTAGATTTATATAAAGTAGCCAAAAGTTGAGGTATACTTTTGAGTTTACAGGTGGTGACATTTGTAATACTGGCTAACATTATGAAATACATCACAGTAATGCACTACACAATTATATAACTTAAAAATATGTACAGAAATGTACATGCTGGTATATGTCTATCTTCTAAAGACACCCACATCAATCATTTTTACCTTTTCCATATAATATAAAAATAATTAATTATTTGCAATGTTATTGTAACGAACAGAGTATTAACCTGTATCCGATTAAATAGTTACTTATTTTAGTTACATTTGACATTAAAAGTAGGTCAAAACTAACCTTTACAACATATCATTGCAATAAATAACTTAAATATATCCCAGGATTAACATTACATTCAACAAAAAAAAAGTTGTCTTAGGTAGTATGACTTTGATAAACTGAAAATATCAAAGTAGCTAAAATAGTTGTAAACAAGCACTTATCACTTTATTGTACATTGCACTCATGCAAAGTCGGGGCATCTGCATAGTATTAAATAAATTTAAAACAAAGGTTCCAGAGATAAGGAATTCTCCAAATATGTTTAGATTACAGACTATCTATGTCAATAGCATAAAGGAGTCAGAGAGAAAGGAAGAGAGCGAATGTAAGCCTGTATGAATCACATGTTCAGGAATAGTTAGTTTTTGAGAAATTATTCATGTTCATTTTTTAGGTTATACTATAATCGACAAAGTTTTAATTTTCTATAACTAAGGGGTTTTTTTAACAACTGTTGCAAGTTGAGATTGAATATGTAAGTACATACATATTCATTTGAAAAGAAACTTAATAAGATATAGTAAGTAAATATTAGTTTCTGTAATAAAAAGGAAGAGATAAATAAAAATAGAAGATAAAATATGAACACCTCAAATTCAAAATAAACATTTAAAAACTTCCAAAAGGTTATGATGTCTTCATATTACTAAATTTGTCTATATTTAATGAAGTCACAGTTTGTTTGAGGCTCGATCATTGGCATAGGATTATGACCATTCAATGTTAAACTTTTGATAGATCATTCTAAGCTACATATATTTTGAATTGTATTAACCCTTTACCATTTTTTTTAATAAAAATATATTTAATGCACAGCAAGGGGATTGGTATAAGATATTGTGATATAAAAAACATATTTACACAGAAATCTTCACTTTCTATAGTCTGTATTCACATTCTATTTTAAATGTAGCCTATTTTTCAAAGTGGTTTATATCTGAAAATTATATGAAATCTCAAGTCATTGGTAAAATGTCTAATCTAGTGTATTATGTGTCATTAACACACAGAGTAACAGAAAATACCTGTAACTATCTAATAACAAATTCACTTACTGTCCTGTAGATCTGGAACTAATTTGTATACAATATCTTGCATGGTGCGGTCGAAGCTGATGTACTGGAGTGGATGTGACTGATGGATAACTATGTTGCATGTTGGGCATGTGTTGTTCTCTTCTAAATGTTTGACTAAGCAACTTTTACAAACTGAAATTTTACAATTAATTTATAGGTTACTATTTTCTTTTCATGGCTACATTTGTGTAAATGTATATTAGACATATCCCTCGGAACAGTACTTTTATCTGGATAAGAGGTATCTTAAGTCCTTTTCTGTACTCCAAATTTCATGATGATTGGTTCAGTAGTTAGGACTTGAAAGTGTAACAAACAAATAAACAGAATCACATATGTGTTTATAATAATAGTAAGGATAACGGTATTTTCGTTACACTACTTCACAGTTACATTTAATTTTGCATACATTTAATATCAAATTAGATCCGAAGGTCTAAAAGAGCAGATGAGACCGAAATTCACCTCTTTTTGTATCTCTTTCGATAACTAATTTTATTATAATTTAGGCATAATTATTACGGTTTCAGGTAGGGCGTAGTTGTTACTAAATGTATGAAAATGTAAATTATCGCATTCAAAACTGATTATGGACAGTATACTCACAAGTATGAAGGCATTCAGTCACTGTAGTTGCATCTATAAAGTAACCACGACAAATCTTACAAGTAATGTGACTGTTAAGTGTTTTCAACTTAATCCTCCTTTCCATTGTCATCCTAAATCATTTACTACACGAATACATCAGGAAAATTAAGTAAAAAATACCTAAAATAAATAGAACACAAACGCAAAAACTACATTCAACAACTCAACACTTTGTTGTCCGTTTTGTTAATGCTCAGTTTATTCTTTGTCACAGTATGACATGCGATATAGTTTCAATCACACATGACTATTTTCGTGTATAGAGTAGAAATAAAAATATGTTTTTATAAATTGACACATAATACTGGAGTATTATATATTTTTTTAATTATTTTTCATCGACTATGTTTGTTACAAAAAACTTTCAAATATTTATGATTTAGGAGTTTATTAGCAATAGCTAAACGTTTTATTTCCTTAGAGTTGTTCTTTTATCGCTATTAAACGCATTATATTTGATTTATATTACATTCAACATATAAATATTTTTTTATTCTAAAATGCGGACCTAAATTTGATGATATACCATCAAGATTTTTTATTAAGTTATTATGATATCATAACGATAATCTAATTAGTTTTTTTTTTTTTTCGAACTGACTACGCTATTGACCAAGCAAGGTCTTAACAGCTTCACCGGATAATCTAATTAGCATGTAATAAATGTAGTCATTTATTAAGAAGGAATATCTAAATAAAATTATATAGGTATTAATAATTATCATGGATTTTTAAATAAAATTTATTTGTAAAATATATTTCTGATTCTTTATTTTGATTCACAAATATTCTTAAAAAAATAGTGCAGTGTTTGTAACGTTTAAATATTCTACTATAATACTTTTAGTAACGAAAACTCTTTGGTACAATCATTTTACGAGATTCCCTTGAAATTATAAATAATAAGCTATTCATTTGTATAAATCTTAATTGAGCCCCTCTAACAATTGACTCGTAATTCTCATGAAATCTTGTTGCCGCGTCTTAAGAAATACAATTTATACGGTTCTACTGCCATGATTTGCCAATAAACTGGTCTCGAAAGGCTTAGAACAAAATTTTGTATTTTGCGTGGGATTTGAAACACATCTACCACAGGGTTGAATCAGGATCTCCTTTGCCATTTAACGGAACTCTGTAACAGACAATATTAGAGATTTTTTTTTTTTTTTTTTTTATTAACAAAATGTGTGAACCTATTTTTTTTATTTTTACTTATATAAGTCTAGCGCTTGGTATTTTGTGAGACTCTTTATGAACAGTAGTTCATTTGGGCAACAAATATCACTATATTTTACTAGGAACACGAGCAGTATCGCCAACTTAATTCGTAATCGCAATTAATTTTTACTCAGCTCTTCAGAGTTTTTACAAAACTATATAGAATCAAACTAAATTAAGGAAATTCTCCAATTTTTCAAATAAAAATAAAACTAACATTGTATACGTTTATGTTCTCATTAAGACCGGTGTTTTTGCTGTATAAGTCTCGTTAAATAAAACACGTAGACAACGTTGTTTTATAAATATTTAAAATTCACAATGTTAATTACGCTTCACAAAGAATCATAATTAGCACCATAAAGAAAAAATACAATGTATAGAGAAATCGGGTAAAATTAAATTCGGTTGATGCGAACCCAAAGTTTGAAATATTGAGGTTATAATGTTTAATGTTTTTTTGTACGTCACACTGGATCAGCGCCTTCAGCTATATAAGGAGCAAGTCCATCTACACATGTACTCTTCTCATCTCTGAGCCGTAGCGCTTTAATGGCAACTATTTCCTTTTCACCGAATCCAACGCAGAGCGGCTCGAATCGTCGGTAACCAATGCTTTCTTTAAGGCTTGACCCTTTGGCGCTTTCGTATGCACATTGCGTCTTTTACAAAATCTACCACGGAGAGTGTTCCGAAGAACTGTCCGGGTTGATATCTGCTTCTAAGTATAGAGCGAGCGCCAGAAGCAGAGAGCACTTCCTCTCACCTAACATTTTCAGCGCCTTGCACGCGCACGGCCATGGTGTCCTCTAGATCGATCTCTAGAGCGTTTGAATGTCCTCAAGCGAGCGTGCGTACGCAATCATTTTTTTGTGCATCGACACGGGACCCGTCCTTGTCTCGTCCTTGTGTCAATTATACTTTGATAATATAGTTTCATTAGATCGCTATATGAGTTTCATTACCGAACGACTCATCCCATATTGAAATTACATCCATATCATCTGAATGGTTGGAAATCGACAACTGCGGGTTTCGCGTGCGTTTTTTTTCATATACATCGGGTCTTTTAAATATACTCCCAGAGGCGGTGTGAGACTAACATAACTTACAAACCATCAAGAAACGAGTCTACTCCTTTCTCAGAAGACGGCAACACATTTGTGATTCACCTCGTGTCTCAGGTGTCAATTGACGGTGGTGATCACTTATCATCAGGTGATCTGCATGTTCGTTTGCCTCCAACCGCATAAACAAAAAATATGATACCTTTACATGTTTTCTTTAAAAAATAGCCAGGCTAATATGTATGGATTTGTACTTGTAATGAAGGACACAATGTTTGAACACACTACGATTGAGCTATCAACCACTCGAATTTAAAATAATGTTTTATGTAAATTAGGTAGAAATGTTACGAAGCATCTATCTATTTTTTCAAACGTACACTTCGTACATTAATCACTTACGACATATTAAAAGTATTTTTTTGCTTATGCTATTCTCAATACGTATTTGAAACATTCACGCTATGTACATGGTTAATTTAGTATTGGATACAGTAACGTTTCGAGTCTGCTCGCACCAACGAATGTAAACATACTGCTACTCACACACCTAATAACTGTGATCAGATACCCTAATACCAGCTCCAACTCAATGCGCTAGTCTTAATATTTAATGCAAGAATTAGGGATCACAAAAATCAAAAAAGGACTACAAACTATTCAGTTTAGAAAGTAACTACCAAAATGAAATGAAATAATAAAAACCTAAAATAAAGTCAATCAGTTAACCATTCAGTTACGTTCTTTGTTTCATCTTAATTATGCTACAACGTATCTGCCTTTTTACCAAACCACTAGGTTTTTTTATAAACCGTCTACGAAACCAATCTTTAAAGAAACAGCAATGGCTTCGAAAACGCGAATTTGAGTACGTTTGTTGTTACGCTTTCACACCTTAATTACTTAACCGATCCTCTTAAAATGTTGTCACGGGTACAGAAAAAGACGTAGGGTACTTCTCGACCAGAAAAAATGTGCTGTTCCTGAGGGATACGTAAAATTTACATTACCGCGAGCGAAGTCAGGGGCAAAAACTAATTCAAAGTAAATAAAAAGCACTTACAAAATACGTACACATATATTTTTCACATTTATTACAATATACATAAATTACGTTTTTGACATCATTAAGGCAATTTATGATTAATGAGAACTAATTACACGTATAATTTGTATTTGTTTGTTGATAAAACATAGTTGAATTAAAATGAAGATATTTCAATATTAACTAGTTTCGTTACCGGGATAAATGAGATTTTACAGGGTAGTGGGATATTTTGTAAAGAGTGCCAACCTTGCTAGCGTAAATTAAAAACCTGTAGCCTAGGGACCTAGTAAGTTCGCTTTAACAGGTGCCCTTCAAAGGCAGACCCCTGGTTTCATTCTTTACTTCTCAAACCACACCGTAATATAACATTAACTGAGGATGTAGTCAAACGCTAATTTGTAATTCAATAGAAAAAGAATAAATAAATAACACAATCATACAATAAACATACCGTAATTAGTCATTTTTTTTGTCGCACATATAGCGCTCATAATGAACAAAATACAACTTCAACGGTGTTATTACAAAAAAGTTAAATACGTATTGAATACTTGCTTTAAAAAGGTTTCGTATTAAATGCACCGCGCTCGCTGAATGTTCGCCATCTTGCTATTTTGTCTCGCTTTAGTTAGGTGAGGTTAAACTTGCGAAAAAGGATAATGCGAACTCGCCTCGGGCGAGCGCGGTGCCTTTAATACGAAACCTTTTTAAAGCAAGTATTTAATACGTATTTAACTTTTTTGTAATAACACCATAATAGTTTAATTTTTAAGTAATTTTTAATAATTACATTATTTTCTTATGATATTTCTTTTGCTTAAACCTTAATAGTACCATGTCAAAATGATCAGTTTGATGCTTAACCTAAAATATAAATATTGTAGGTACATTGTGTAAAATATTAATATATTATCTTCATAATTAACTCAATTTATTAAAGGTGCCAATCCAAATAATTATATTAATAAACATTCCGACGAGATTTATAACATTGAGGTAGTCAAACATTTAATTTTTTTAACATTAAAACACATACTTTCCGATAAAAATAAAAACCGTAAAGTGAAACCACAGCACAACACTACGATCCTTCACATTTGACATCTGAGTTGACAGTTTGCGCCATCTTTTGAAAAGCGCCATCTATTAGGCCGAACATTTTATCACCTTGCAATACTATTTTATAATGATCAGACGAAGGCACTGGCATATTGGGTTTCGCGTGATCCCTTTTAAAATGGCGACTGAGATGACTAGTTTGTGTGAATTTCCTCTCGCATATCTTACACTGGTACTTTTTCTCTCCGGTGTGAACGACTTTATGCTGTTTAAGTGCCGAGGATGTATAAAATGTTTTGCCACACTCACAGTGATGGTCCCTTTGACCTTTGTGCCGTTTTAGGTGGACATTATAAGCACTGCACGTTACAAATCCTCTTTGACAAACCTCACAGTTGTATCTGGAAATCAAAAAACCTTACTATATTTTTTTGGCAACCAATCTTCTAGATTATTACAACCATTGTCAAGTAGGTAATAATATTACAAGTTTCTTATGATACTTTAACAAGATGGTTGTTAGAACTTTTCAGGGAGTTTTTGTGGCGTCTCAGAATTCATGCTCTACGGAGTGTGATATCTTCCATCCACATGACTTGTGCACAATAACCGAACTACATTACTGTAAAATGCTATCAATATTACAAAATATTGAGTCAAATAATACAAGACTATGAATCATTACATGGTATAAAATAAAGTCCCGTACAGCGTCTCTGTCTGTCTGTCTGTTCGCGATAAACTCAAAAACTACTGAACGGATTTTCATGCGGTTTTCACCAGTGGATAAAGTGATTCATGAGGAACGTTTTGGTATATAATTTGTCAAGGATTTATTTTTAATCAGGGCGGGACAACGTCTGCCGGGCCCGCTAGTAAAATATAAAAGCCAGTATGTGACTGACTGAGACCCCGCTAAGAACTCCTTACATATATTTACAAGTAGTGCGTGAATTTATGTTCTTTGTTATATTCATAGTTCTTATTTTCGGATAAAGCAAAATTGTTTTTTTTTTTTTATCATCGACTGCATTTGTGTTTTTTATGTCACAGGATGTAAACGAATTTATGTGGCTGCTCAACATCTTCTTGATAATAGACAATAAATTGTATTAAGGATTAAAAATAGTTTTTTTTTAAGACTTTATCGGTGTTATTACAAAAAAGTTAAATACGTATTGAACCCTGGCTTTAAAAAGGTCTCATATTAAATGCACCGCGGTCGCTGAATGTTCGCCATCTTGCTCTTTTGTCTCGCTTTGGTTACGTTAGGTTAGACTTGCGAAAAAGGATAACGCGAATTGCCTCGGGCGAGCGCGGTGCATTTATTAAGAAACTTTTTAAACCAAGTATTTAATACGTATTTAACTTTTTTGTAATAACACGGTTTAGGTTTGTCATGCTAAACTTAGGGTTGGCTTACAAGTACAGCTGCCAGAACACACCAACAGGTGCTTGGCAAGTTGATTGAGAAAAAGCTTTACCATTATATAATAATGATACAGTGTATTTGGATATATGGTTCAGTAAAAAATACTCACCTGACTTCCTTATTATGTATCCTGATATGTATAGAGAGATTACCAGCCGTGGCAAATGTCTTCGTACAAAGATGACAGTTGTACGGTTTTTCACCATTGTGTATCCTCTGGTGTACACGGAGATCAGCCTTTATCGGGAACCCTGTATATATTTAAATACGTATAAAAACACAACTTAGGAGTTTTTGGCGGGATCTTGGAATGCCATGTCGTGATTTTTATATTTTATCCATAATCTTGTGTTATTTGGCTCTATATTGTGTAATGTTGGTGGTGCTTTACGTAATATAGTTTGGTTATTGTGCATAAGTGAAGTGGATCGGAAATAATACCTCGGAGCATGGATTCTGAGATGCCACAAAAACTCCATGGAAAGTTTTAACAAGATGACCACCATCTTGTTAGTTCATTGAAATTATATCAAGAAACTTGTAATATCGATACTCACTTGACAATGGCAGTAATAGTCTACTAGAAGACTGGTTGCCAAAAATGGAATGGAAGAGGAACTTGTAATACTATTGGCTATTCGACAGTGGCAGTAATAATCTAAGATTGGTTGCCAAACATAAAGTAAAAAAAAAACACAACTTATATAAAATAACAGGAAATATGAGAAAACTTGAACCTATCGTCAATACATACACTAGATATGTGTTTATAGACAATGAGCAAAGTATAAATCGAACATTTAGATATAAAGTTATTTAGAGAAATTTGTGAACTTCAAGTATCACGTAAACAGAATTTATGTAACGAGTTCTCGCCCAGTGGTCAAGCATGGACCATAGAGGTTTTTTTGTTATTAGTGACAAACTAAAGCTCGTCAATAGCTACAAAACAAAAAAAGAATGAAGGAAATCAGATAACAAGCAGAAGAGGGAGATATTCTTAACTGTTTACCCACCACCTATTTATAGATTTCTGATCGGTCAGCAAAAGTAAGCATCGCCCCCCCATTTCATGCCTACGTAAGCATCCATATAAATATTTTTAATCTATTCTGGTTTCCTTACGGTCAACAGTTACCAAGTCTAGAAAAAAGTTATGTGTAGTCTACTAGTCTACCCAGCCAGACATTGTTAAGACTTAGTTATTACACGTTGATTAAAATTATGATAAAGTATTTGGTATTACGCGGTAATGAGTCTGCCCAAAAAATGTCAAGGCAAAAATTGATACAGAAATAGCGAGGTTACGTATTTTAGATAGATTATTAGAACACATGCACCATAAAATAAATTGGAGTTGAAAAGGAGATTCAAAATTAAAACGTGGCGCCATCTATGACATATCTATAACTATCGATCCTACAGTCTTCTATCAACAAACTAATTTAAAGCGCCATCTCTTTGAGACTTATGAAACTTACAATTAATAACAATAATCAACATTGGCAATCATTTCATTTCTAAATTAAAAATACTGAGGACATTAATCGAAATATAAATTATCCTATCTCTCAATTTGGACCAAATTATACATGAATGCCAAAGATTGTTTCTGTTGTTTCAAAGTTTATCGTGGACAGACATCATGACACTGGATTTTTATATATTTAAGATATTCACAAACCTTTCCCGCACTCTTGGCACAGGTACGGTTTGTCACCCTTATGGCGTTTCATGTGTATAGAGAGTTGAGCACTCTGTACGAAGTTCTTGAAACATATCTCACAACTGTACAGTTTTTCACCTGAAATAAAATATATTAAGTTTTGAAGCACTTTTAGGTCTATATTAATTTACCACCAGCGAATATTTCATTAGTTTCTAAGCGACACAGATTTATTAGTATTTCATTGTTTTTGCTCACTCCAATAATAGCTAGAAAGAACCTACTTTTGACATACAGTATATAAACTTTGCAATTTCCTTTAGTAAGAAGGACGGCCTGGGTTTATTTAAAAAACACATTTTGTGAAAAAGTTATATTTAAGGACAACAATAAAAGTCTGTAAATAAACAATAAATAAGTAAATGACACACATATCATATATAAAAAAAGTCAACCAACTGACTGACTGTCAGGTTACCAACTATTTTGTAATATCTAAAAATTTGCTCATACTATATAGGCACAGAGATCGTAGCATTTTTTCTACTAATTCTGCTATATAAAATCTTCAAGGCCTGGGGCCATGGGACATGGTATAGTAATACGTAATTTAAGATAAAAAGAAAATTAGTGTTCCTTTTTGTTTCAGCTTTCTCATTTAATTACGTTATTTGCCCTAGAATATAATAAGTCGAATATAAATTAGTCTATTCTTTAAAAATGCATGTTACGGAGTATCCTTGTGTAAATCTTGTTGTTGCACTAAATAAAAATAAATAAATAAGAATTAGGTATTTATAAACATACCTGTATGCATCCTTATGTGGTTCACGAGGCCTGTACGGCGGCTGAACTGTTTCGGACAGTACTCGCAGTGATAAGGAGTTTCACCTGTGTGGACCTTTTTATGCTGGAATAATGCACTATGGCCTCTGCAATGTAAAATATATAATGTACGCTATATAATTGTTAATACGCCTATTAATGAACGTGTTACTGCTAAACGACACATTTGACTAAGGTCGCATTCACACAATATACATATAACTATGTTGTGTACCCAATAGATGGCGCTGTAGTCTTTAGTTACATTTATATACCAAAAAGGCGCTATTTATTTATTATTAGGCAAAACAAAAAATAATTGCTTGCATGATGTTTACAAAGTTTTTTTTATTTGGTCTATGGCCCTTGTTGAAAAATTCTACAGTTGTGCCAGCGTCATGGGGATCTTTTCTCAAACCACATAAAAGGAATCAACAAGAGATTTGAAGAGTATGAGGAAGATAGAATTGAGATTAGAATTAACTTAACCACCAGATATATTAAATCAAACAAAAGGGCAATTCAGAATTTAGTAAATTTGTTAAAAACTTACATTACTTATTTCTGTTACTTTAATTTAATCAGGACTCAAAGATCATATGATAATAAACAAATGGTTTATACTCACCTAAACGCTGCCGGACAGTCGGGACATTTGTATGGTCTTATATCAGTGTGACATATCTTATGAGCCTTGAGGTTACTCTTCGTACTGAGGAATTTGCCACAGATATCGCACTGATGAGGTAACTTGCTATCAGGCATTGGTGGCGTTGCACCATTCAACGTTACTGATGACAATAAACGAGTTTTGAAGTAAAACTTCTTACGGGAGGGTTTTGGAATTTTGATCCGCAACCTTTTTGTGTGACGGAAAATGGTGGCAAGTAAGCACTGTGTCGAGTAGAGAGTTGGAAACACCGTTTCGCATCCGATCAGCGACATTGACGTTGAGCCATTGCTTATGTCGGGCGCGGTTAGTATTTGGTTGGGTGACCGCTTAAGAACATAACGCATCATGTTGGTTTCTATTGTCATTTTATTAATTAAAATGTTTCTCTGTAATACAGAAATCTCCCTTCCATTGTGTGCCTTTAAACACAGTTGTTACTTGTTACTTGTTAGTTGTTTTTTGTGTCTGTATGTTTTAACGTTTACCATAATCTGCGCTGATGGTAATAAGTTCGTAACTTATTACCTCGCTTACCTCGAGGAAGAATAGTTCTCAAGTGCAGCTGTCGGAATAATCCTTTATGTACTGTATGTATGTATAACATGATGATGGTAGGTACACAAGTGGGGGTCGTTCAAGTAATACATACAAGAATTTTAGTTATTTTTTACTCGCCCATTCTCCTTTTCAGCAAAACTAGGCAAAGGTCTTATTCTTTAGCTTATGTAAACATGGGCATAATCTTTTAAAATATTTTGTATTTTAGTTATAAAGAAAAAACCATAAATATTGCTGACGTAATCGCTATTTACACCTCCTTGTTATCAAAAATAAGCATGGCACAGAATCCCATACCCTCATTGGTGCTTAAATAATACTCGAAAAGCCAGAATTTAATTCAGTTCAATTTCAGAATTCAAACCAGTCAAGAAACCAACCAGTCAAACGATGGCCATCTCAATTTTATTGAGTATTTGATAATAACATTCTAAATAGAAATAGAAAAATTATGTCATAATATTATAGTGTTCAGAAACTGACCTTTTTTCTTTCTTCCTCTTTTGCCCTTTACTTTCCCCTCCACATACTCCGTTTCTATAAGAAAAATACATCAATGCTTGTTGTATTATTTTACAACAAGTATTACTATTAACTGCCACAGATTATTAAACATTAATGGTGGTAGAACTTCAACCATAATTTATTCCACAAATAAATATTTATAAATGGTTGGTTATAGTTGTTGCGTAATGCTTCATGGTTCACACATTGTGCTAACACTGGCTGAGTGTTCTAACTGTCAATCACAGACAAAGGATAATCAACAGAAAAATTATAACATGCTCAATATTCTGTTATCCATTGCTACTCATAATGCTTTGTATTATTAGTTCTTCAAATAATGACTACATGTAATGATAATATATAAAAAATATATAAAAAGACTAATCAAAATCTATTCAAAATTAATTAATACATAAAAAACACAGCCAAACATATAACCTCCTTTTTTAAATTGTTTAAAAAGACACTTACCCTTCAAATCTTTTTTTATATTTATATCATCCAACAAAACAGAATCATCTTCGAAGCAGTTATCATTCCCATCACTAGTGTATGCTGTTTCTGCAAAAATGCGATATGGAGTTAATTATATATTTTATATTCTTGTAATGGCTCTATTAAATGTTTTAAATATAAACAAATAATACTTCATACAATTTAAGGCTCTGAGAAGCCACATATAAACGTCAAAATTACCATCGGTTCAAACAACAAACCATTAATCGAGAAGAATCTCTGAAAAAGCAGATATTTTATGGTTATATTCTTTTTTATATTAATTCTTCACAATTTGTTTTTTAGGGAATATAAAGATAAGGGTGTTAATGCCAGACATCACTATCACTCACAGTAATAATACACCCTATGATAGTCTTTTGAGATCAAAATCCACATGACATGGTTCTTGAATTCACTATTTGATAATTGGTAATGTACTTTGGAACTTTATTTATCCTAACACTATTACCCAAAAAACTGTTATCTGTCTCACAGAATCTAGAACATGGTATGGTTAATTTATGCTTATTTCTAGTATTCAAATCATGCTCGTATTTAACTGCTGGTAAGTCTAGCTTATTCAACATTTTCAGGACATACATAAAATTGTCAAGAACTAACTTTTGCTTGAGTATTTACTCATGTTAAAGTAGATTTGACCTTATTCCTTGATTAGTACGTAAGCATAGCTTGTATTAATATACTAACACACTAATAAAGGTATTTTATACACATATAGTCAGACAACAATCAGACACAAAATTGACAATTATCCTCTTAGCACAACACATGGTCATGTGTGGGGATACAACTTGCAACATCTCAATTCAATAATAGGGCTAGACACCACTGCACTGCAAACTGAGAACTTAGGAATTGAATTACATAGTTATGTTTTAAGGCTGATAGGGATAGGCATACTACATCATATCACACTGAGTTAAAATATTTTTTTTTTTTAATTTTTTTTTACATTATAGACTGCAAACGAACAGGCGGTTCACCTGATGTTAAGTGATCACCACCGTCCATAGACACTTGCAACATCAGGAGAGTTGCAAGTGTGTTGCCAGCTTGTGTTTTGGGGGAGGAGGGAGAGGGGACGGGGAAGGGGGAAAGGGAAGTGGGCCTCCGGCGCTCGCACTGACTGAGCGAAACGCAACAATGCACTATTACTTCACGTCGGTTTTCTATGAGAGGGTGGTACTACCCCGGGCGAGCTGACCCATTCATGCTGAAACCAGTAATAGCTTCAGCGTGGCTCTACCACCTACAAAAATTGTTTACTAAGTTTAAAATCTGTAGTATGAAATGGTCTATTATGATTATGTCTCCTACTTATCATTGGGAAACAGCAAATTCATTCTTATACATTTACCATATATATACTTTTTTAACTTTTGTATATACTTAGTCTGGCCATAAATACTGTTACAAAGAAATAAACAAAATATTACATTTAAATTTGGAATCTGTCATTTTTATATGATTATTCATAAAATTTTCTCATTTTGGCGCCAACACATTGTACAATATTTTGCGATATTTGCGATATAAATTGGAGTGGGGTGATAAAGAGAACGGGATCGCTGTGATTGCATTACACAAAGTAGGTATGGAGCCAAATGCAATATTTAAAACTATCCATACACTTGGTATTAGTTAAAATGTTTGTGTTCCGACTATTAATAGATACAATGAGACGTCCTCTGTTTGTGACAGAAAAAGATCTGGCCGTCCACGTAGTGTCCGTACGAAAAAGGTGGTCAACGCAGTAACGGAAAGAATTCGAAGAAATCCTGTCCGAAAGCAAAAGATTTTATCTCGGAAGATGAAAATAGCACCTAGAACCATGTCGCGTATTATAAAAGATGACTTAGGACTTGCAGTCTATAAGAAACGTACCGGTCATATCTTAACTGATAATTTAAAAAAGAATAGGCTGGTAAAATCGAAACAACTACTGAAGCGGTACCCGAAGGGAGTTCACAATTTTTACAAATGAGCGACATTTTAACAAACAAAATGACCGTATTTATGCTCAACACTCTAAGGAAGCTTCCCAATTATTCGACAGAGTGCAACGTGGGCACTCTCCGACTTCAGTGATGGTTTGGTGGAGTATTAGCTATGAAAGAGTGACTAAGCCATACTTTTGTGAGAAAGGTATCAAAACATGGGCACAAGTGTATCAAGATACCATTCTTGAGAAGGTAGTGAAGCCCCTTAACAACACCATGTTCAATAACCAACAATAGTCCTTCCAGCAAGACTCGGCGCCGGGTCATAAAGCTCGGTCTACGCAGTCTTGGTTGGAAACGAACGTTTCGGACTTCATCTGAGCTGAAGACTGGCCATCGTCTAGTCCTGATCTTAATCCGTTGGATTATGATTTCTGGTCAGTTTTAGAGAGTACGGCTTGCTCTAAACGCCATGACAATTTGGAGTCCCTATTAAATTGTTTCATGTTTATGTATTAAACTAACACACTGTAAAAGTAATAAATGTTAATTGCAATAGAAAATATTTTTTTTCTTTGTTTCAGTATTTATGGCAAGACTAGGTATATATATCTTTTACTTTAAATATTTTAGCATTTTACCACAACCGCAGGTAATGTAAAATAACAATCAGGTTTTAAATTATCATATTATTAATCTCAAGTACGGAGAAAAAAATCCACTACCACGCTATAGCTTCATCACGATATTTTCCTCCACCGAAAGTTCTGAATCAGTTGCAGAAATTTGAATCAATGTTGATCGCCACTGTGTCCAACATGCTAACATCTAAGCCATCGTTGTTTATAACATAGAAGTGTTTTCCAGCAAATAGAGTTTGGCACTGGGGTCTAAGGAACCCAATATACATTCTGTTATGAAAAGACAAATTTAAATAATTATTGTTAAATTGCTAAATTTACCGTCTAGTCTCTTCTTTGTCTTGATTTCTTCTAATAGAAGATTGTCATCATCAGCATCCCAACAACTATCATTATCAACATTGTACATAAATTCTGAAACAAATGAATTTATTATAAACAATATTGCACCAGCAACTTTATTCATGGGAAATACAATTGTCATTCCTGGTTAGACAATAAACTAAATATGGTACATATATAGTCTAAATACTTTCTCAGATTCAAGTTTTATAAAGTTCCTGCGACACAGTGCTAGTGCAAAAAGACATTGTTAGTTGAGGAGTTATCTTGAGATTACTCTTCAAAGGTATTTATATCAGAGAATAGTTTATCTACAATTGCCTTGGCTTTTATTACGATAACCTACAGTATATATGTATAAGCCTATCAATGGCAAAATGTAGAAAAGGGAAGCCAGAAAAATAGACTTTATAATTTTTTAAACTTCAAACTTTAGTACTGGCTGATTTAACTTTGAAGACGAAGCTAAAAGCATTCACCACCTTCACAATACTTAAAAAAAATACTAACATTTTATGAAAGAACATCATTAAAACATAGCAAATATAAGATATATTTATATAGTACAATCTGCATTTCACACACATTTTAGTAAAAGAAAATGCTCTTTTAAAATTTATATAATTTTAAAAACAATATGCATTATTTTAACAGTTAATGAAGACATGTTTCAGTCATCACGATTGTAGCCATGCCATATCAACAATGTGAGTATCAAAATACAGGGCCCTTTATGAAAGAAAATATTCTTAGAGTTACATTAATAAGCTCACAATTAGTTAATTATGGGAATTATTATAATATTCCTATGTCCCAGTTGCTTGTAGGTCACACTTTGTGGTGAAAGACATATGCTGGTTGGTATACATGTGTGCCTCACTAATTCATATATGGCTAGCTTAGTAAGATTCACATTGTTGTATCCAAGTCAACAACCCAAACCGAGGATCAGCCACTATGGTACCTCTGAGCTCATTACCAAGTGAGTGAACACCATAAGCTCTCGCCTTATTAGTCCAGTGTGGCTGTGAAGGCCAATTAGGCGAATAACTTTAACCAGTTCGAAAGAAAAAAGATTGTGAAATAGAAAAAGATTGTGCAATATAATTTCGTAAAAAAGAGTCACCTCTCCGAGATTTTGATGTTGACTCCCTTGAAAACTAGGTATATTATTAATGCTATGCAGTCTATTTGGTTATTGAATATAATATTTCAAAGGAAAGCCAATGGGAATCGGCATATGGACACCTAGCCACTATTACAAAGACAATTGATACAAATGATTTTAGATTAAAAAAATTCTTACCAATTTTTATATCACTCTGAAAGTTTTTTCTTATATTATCATCTAATAATGAGAGTAATTTTCCATTTGGATCCTTTACATTTTCATCTTTAATATCATTTTCTTCTTTGATTTCATTCTGATCTTCTAATTTTGTTTGAATCTCAAAATCTTGCTTGCTAACATAACATTTAAGCTCCTTGTCACTCTCTTCACATTGTAAATTGAATGCATAAGACCTTTTTAATTGCCGACTGCAGTCTTTACAGATCTGTCTTGGTAAGCCATCATCTTTGTTGGGCTGTGAATTCATTTTCGAGATATAATACATTCTTACATTTAAAATAGAGTATTTTTATTAAAAATCTCAGAAACAGTTAATAAAATTGAATTTAATTATTTGTATTAAAATTATTTTAACCCAATAGTGAGATAATATTATGCCTATAGTAGATTTTTGAACGGGGATTATTAATATAACTCAAACTCTTTTAATCTAAACTCTTTGTATCCAGAGTTACATTTTAACTTTGTAATTATTAGTCATTACAGAGTAGAATTACATTGTTATTATAAAACTTAAATTTTTATATATAAATTACATTCATTATTTGAATGTTTACATTAAAAATGTTAAAACAGAGCAGTGGTGATTTAGATACTTATGGAGCTCAATGAAATTTTAAAATATATTTAGAATACTGTGAGAAATTGGGAGGATAAAGGGTAATGATATTTATGCTTTCTACTTTCCTTCATTATCCAGGGTGATAGTTAAGACATAAATAGGTGAGAATTTAATAACGAAACGTATAAATACCTTTATTTTAGTGCAGTTAACTAACATTTCAGAATAAAGTGTGTTTCTTTTAAGATAATAGCTAGTATAAATATCGAACATTTTTTTATCCGATTTAAGACATATGCGACATAATTTATTAAAATCCAAGGCCATATTTTATGCCTATAGACGAATATGTTTCGCTACTTAAAGATGCTTTGCCGAGCCATAATTTCTTTAGCAAAATAAGATTATTTTAACCAAAAACTGACATTTTGCAAACGAAACACAACACAAAAATATAGGTAGCTACAGATAAATGTCAAAATAATCAAAACAATAATACGTTTTATTACTTCACGCTGTGATGTTTTATTTATAAGATGCTGTTACACAACGTTGTAAATTTATAAATTACTAGCCTCTGCCCGCGACTTCGTTCGCGTGGAATAGTTACTATGGGCTAACGCTAACACGCAGCGGAAGCTCTCAAGAAGAAAAAACCCCGATTTTGAAACATTCTTCATTGGTGCTCCGCTCCTATTGGTCTTAGCGTGATGATATATAACCTATAACCTTCCTCGATAAATGAGCTATATAACACTCAAAGAATTTTTCAAATCGGATCAGTAGTTCCTGAGATTACCCTTACAACGTCACAAACTCACAAACTTTACCTCTTTATAATATTATTATTAGTAATTAGTATTAGTATATTAGTATAAGTATATTAGTATAAGTATATTAGTATAAGTATATTAGTATAAGTATATTAGTATCAGTATATTAGTATAAGTATAATAGTATCAGTATATTAGTATAGATATAGATAATAGAATATGTATTTATTCTGTAATAAGTCGCTAAAGCAGTACGCGGATAACGGTACAATTATAAATCGCAGATGAATTATATACTAGAGGACAATCTGTAGAAATAATCGTGTTGAGTAGGGTCAAATAACAATTTTCTTGAACCCATGTCAGGGCCGGACCCAGGATTTATTCATAAGCACAAGGACAAGACAACTAAGGAGTGTCCTCTTCAGTTTTTTTGAATAATTCTTTATTAAATATATACGTCAATAACTGTAAAAACGTTAAAAAAAACATAAGAACCGCTTTCATTAAAAATCTTCGATCAATGTTGATCGAAGTTAAAAACGAACTCAAAAGTCTAAAATGACGTTTTATTCGCTACATTTTACGTATCTAACGCCACATCTTAAATTTAAATAGATTTTTTTATTTGGCGCATGTTGCCCTTAGGATTTAATTATAAAACTCAAAACAAAACGTCTTATACAAATATTATTTTTTAGATCGGTGCCAATTTTCTGCCAGTCAAAAAGTGGAAATTTGAAATACTCTTTGAATGTATTTTATCTTTTAAACAAGGAAAGAGGGATTAGACGCCGATTAAAATAAATATGTATATTACACGTACCTTAACGCCATTATCGACACAATTCAAATTTCGTATTATTCGTTATTATATATTATCAAATTCATACGTGCGAAATTGACTGTATTAAATTATTGTGGATTCAAATAACATGAGTTTATAAATTACAATTAAAAGTTTAGTACTTTAGAATCTGTTCGTATAGTTTTTACGATACTAGTATTATATGTGTCGGTCACGCACTTCAGTTGAAATGTTCGTCTCATAACATATTGGTTTTGTAGCATAGGTACACATTTTCTGTAAGGGTATTCCGTGCGTTGTTACATTAATAAATGTTTCTTTCGCAATTGTAACTTGGCAGCGTTACTAATGTAACCATCAATCGCTAAACTAAGCGTTATTTTGGCATAAAAGGGTGATATTGTGCTAATATTTAGCGAATAAAATAATATTGTGACGTTTGTAATGTAAAAAGTAGATTACGTTACATAAATACAAAAACACCTAATATAATTTTATACATACAATTAGTAGACTTATTTGTTCAATTATTTTATCATAATTGGCTATATATATATATATATATTACTATGACTTCTACAATTCTATCTTCCATAGTTTCTTATACGATTTTGTTACGACCTCAAAGTAACTATTTGTAATCAACCGTATACGTAGCGTACAGGACGATTTTTCATATGGATTGAAAATATAGTTTAAATAAAAATTGGTGACCAAATATTCACTTGACGATAAACTCTAGTCTTTGTTCCGTGGATCGAAACAAATTAGGTTGCCTGTATTTACACAATTTTGTTTCTAGTATACTGTAATAAGAAAATATAAGATTAAAGATTTGTTACCCTCTAAAATACAAAAAAAATGTGTGCGTGTACTAGTGTACACACGTAAGAAGTGAAACTTGTTTAAGGCCTTATTTTTCGCAAAATGATCTATATGCAACTTTCCAGAAATTGGTTAAAAAACCCTTTCTTTCTTTATGGCAAACAATTTCATTAATATATTAAAAAATAAAGTTAAATTAGATAAAGTTTAAACAAAAGGATTTTATTATCATAGACATGAATACAAAAAAGATGGCGCGTAACGGAAAAATGTGACGCGTAACCGAAAAATGTGACGGTAAATTTTTTTCCAACGCCGATAAAGAAGTTTCACTTCAAAAAGAATGGTAAAATTATCCTGAAATAAAACATTGCATTCACTTTGAGCTTATACTCTTCATTTAGCTGATAATCTTATAGTCTGATGATTATATAAATTATTGAAATTTTTTAACAACTTATTCAAATCTTTGAAATTCAATTTCGGGACAAATCCACGCCTTTATACATTTTCATTTATTATTCCACTGAAAACAATACAGATTGTATTGTCTTTAGGTTTTTCTTTTGTATAAAAGAGGTTTCTAATTATAATATTTAATTATTTACGAGTTTTGAACCTTTCTTCTACAGGCACTTGCTTTAGTCCATAGAGTACTAACCGTAAATGTTTAGTCTAAAGAGTATAATAACTATTATAGGAACTTTAGTCTGATTGGCAACACTGCTGTACGGTAGTTTATCCAAAACAAAATGTCGGGGTTTTGAAACAAATACTTGCTCGAATTGTAATATTATCCGATAATTATAAGTACACACATCTTTCATTTTATTATGTTATAATATTTTAATGATAAATTATGTCTGCTTTACATAAGAGTATTATGAAGAATAAATTACCACCAAGATGTCCGAGAAATTCTGATGCATCAAAGTAAGTGAATTTTTATTGTTTTTGCTTTCTACGCAATTCTTGCATGTTTTTGTAATATGGTCATTCATTTACTAACAAATGAGTATCGTAGGACATATTTTCTACCCTAATTTATATGTGATTTTTACACAATAACATTTATGGGTAAGTTTATTTGGAAATAATTGTTTCATGCTTGCCTTTGAAAAATAAAAAAAAGTAACACAAAAATACGCTTTGACTTTTATTAGCACATCCTATTACATATGTATATATTTCAAATGTTAAAATGTTAGAGTAATATAAAATGGACATATATAAGATTACAAACAGAGGTTTACGTGCTGGCGCACACTGGACTGAGATTCAGCTTCATAAACTTAGGACTTATATTGTTATGTTTCCTATTTTTGCTTGAAATAGCTTCAGTATACTAATATAATGCGCATATTTGGGTTAAAGACTGATACATTATATTTTATTTACGAATAATTTGTATGAAGCTGAGATGAAAAATAAGGATATCTCTGGAACCGCAAAGAAAACCATAATATCCTTTCATAGGAGATAGATATATCAGTGATGTGAATAGTCACAAAATACGGTTTTAATTGGTTTAGTATTTCTTTTTTTCTCTATCTGTTTACTTTTCATAAAATTTTAAAATTTAGTTTTAGATTATTAATTAGTTTTATATTAAATTATTACATGAAATTTTTACACATACACATTAAATGTAAACTAGTTTAATATTTAGTTTTATTACGATTTAATTTATTGTCGGAGCATGCAGTGGTTTTCTTTAAATATGCCTGCATTTATAATGAATCACAATACTACCTACTACTTATAATATATTTACTAGTGTATTGTCATGTTGATGACCCTAAAATAAATAAATATGGTTATAATATTAATTATTTATGATTTATTGACGGCTACCTCAATAAATATGCAATATGGGAATGAAGTACACATAATTAAAATAATGACGTATCCTTATATAAGACCTTAAAGATATGTGCTTATAATTACGTAATAAAAAATGTTGGCCCTACAGTTTCCTTATTTTGTCATGTAGGGTTAAAAAAAAATATTGTCCAGGGTACAAAGTGGCAATGACCAGCTGATACATAACAAATTGTATGCAGGTTAGCACCATTCAGTGGAGGAGGCCGTCGAAGGAATTACACCCCCGTATCTTGGAAGCAGTACTTTGAAAAGTATGTAGATGTTGAGGTGGAAGATGGCTCATTCAGGGTGTATTTATCACCAGAGCCAGATCACCCTGAGAGGCCGAGATTTGTTACTTTGCATGGTGGCGGCTATTCTGGTTTAAGTTGGGCACTTTTCACAGTGAGTAAAAACAAACTTTAAATTATATATGTCCTGTATCATTTAACATTATAATTAATAGTAATTTTGAACATAGAAGAAGTATTTCTGGTAAAATATTAGATCATAACTCATATATACACTCATCAAAAAAGTCTAAGCAACATGTACTAATTTAAATTTTAGGATGGTTCTTCACATTATAACGTTGTATTTTATTTTTAAAATAATATCTTTAGGGTTCTATGATGTAAAAATAACAGCTGTTGTCTTTATAAGTTCTTTTTATAACAGAAATGAACAATATTAGAATATACTGTAGAAACTAAGATACATAAGAAACTAAACTTTTTTCTTACAAAATGAAATTTCTAAAGAAAATGTATTTATTGTGACAGAATAGAACAATTTAATACAAAGTATGGTCTCCTCTGCTATTCAGAACTTGTCGGCAACGATTATCCATTGAATTAATGAGACTGTTTATGTCATCTTGCGGTATTCACTCCCAATGGAATTGTAGCAAATCCTTCAGCTGTTGGGTTGTTGTCGCTCCGTCCAAGTCCTTCAAAACACGTCTCTGGAGCATGTCCCATGCGTGCTCGATGGGGTTGAGATCTGGCGATTGTGCAGGCCAGGGCAATACCCGGATGTTCTCCGTTGCAAAGTATTCACTGGTTCGCCGAGCTGTATGTGAACGCGCATTGTCATGCATTAACCTAAAATCGGAGCCAAAGGTTTGTGCAAATGGGTAGACATAAGGTCTAAGAATATCCTAAATGTAATTTTCAGCATTTATGTTTCCATTTACAAAAACGAGCGCAGTTCGCCTGTTCTTCATAATATCCGCCCATAACATAACTGTTGAGCCGCTGTATGGATGAACTTCCTGAACGCACCTGAGCCTTTCAGTATTTCCGGGTCGACGATACACTCGCACCCTTCTTGTATCAGGCTTATACCCGAATCTCGACTCATCCGAAAACATAATTTTATCCCATTGTTCCTGGGTCCATGTTATGCTTTCTCTACACCATTCATATCGACGGGCGCGATTCCCGTGACGTATCGGTGGGCACCTGATTGGGCGTCGAGCTCGTAGGCCGTACTCATGCAGTCGATTTCGCACAGTTTGAGGACTTACATCAACACCACTTGAAATTTGTAGCCTCAAACTTATCTCTCGAGCGGTTAACATTGGCTGGCGTCTTGCAGTCAGTTGTATGTAACGGTCTTGCCGAGTGGTTGTACTCCTTTTACGGCCTGGATGCTGTTCAGCGGGTTCTCCTGTATTATTGTAGCGCTGCCAAAGACGACAAATAACACTTCTATGAATGCCAAAATGTCGAGATACCTGAGATTGATTACTTCCCGCTTGCAACATCCCTACACAGCTCTTTGCATTTCATCTGCAATCAAATGACGTTGCTTCAAGACGTAAAGAATATGTAACAATTCAATTTTGTCGCTAACTTTATTTAAATGGTTTATTATAAAATTAAGACTAAACGTAGCAATTAAAACGCACTTAAATTCAAACAAATTCGCAGTCATTTGAATTTTATGAAAAAACAAAACATAATCAAATTTTTTTTTTACAATCTTCCAGTATGTCATCAATAACAAAAAAGTTTACTTACCTACGCACTTTGTTTGAGTAAATACTTAGAAATTAATTAATATAAATGGTAAAATTTGTAATATCACGCATGTTGCTTAGACTTTTTTGATGTGTGTATTACTTTCAGAGTTCCATAACACAATTTCTTGCAGAACAGACAAGCGATTACTGTTTATGTAGTTACAAAAATTTAATCATACTAACAATATGGATATATTATATATATGTTATTGGAAATACAAAAGTAAATCAAATCAAAAATAAATCCCACTTCTGGTATTAGATACCAGTAGTGGATTTATATAAAAAAATAACACAATTACATATCTCAACACGAAGCCTCACATCAACAATTAAATAACTCAAGTAACACAATAAATCATAAAAACCCAGAGAAATAGAAATACCAACGTAAATTGGAAAGAACTCATGTAATACAACAACAACCATGCAATACAACCTTCTAGAGAGACAACCGAGCAAGAATGTCCCCCATGACTTGACAGACTTGCCTTTTATAACATTCAGTCAAGTTAAGACCGGCCGATAACTTTCGACCAATGGTGTGTCAGGTCATTAGTAACACCCTCGATGTAATCAATAGTAAGTGAATAGTAGTATGGAGAGTGCTAAAAATATATATTTTAAGACATATTGTCAGATAATTACAATTTTCATTACTTGGTTATACATATAGTGTAAGTGACGCAAAATATGATAAACAACTTACATAATTAAGTTCATACCCTTATTTAAGAAGGCTGTTTGTTAAAGTTGTTAAATTGGTTACAAATTTGATCTATCAGAAGTCTGATAACAGAATATAGGAGTCAAAAAGAAGAATCAATAATTGTGTAATGTACAATACATTGCAGAAAAGTTCCTAAAATATTTAAAATTTAAATACTGTAACAGTTGAGTGTTATGGAAATGGTGTTTGTATCTGGCTGAATTAAAACCACTAGACATCAGGTAATACTTGTCATAATGGGACTATATCATAGATTGTCATTTTCAATAATCAAGCAGGGTGATATTTTATTTACATGCAATTGAATTGATACAACAAGTGACATGTTACCAAAACACAGATTACAGTGGGTTACTTTTAGGTTGTCATGTTTTGTGATCAATCTGTTTATGTGTTGTATCATGCTACAATAAACATTCACAAAAATATTTGATCCTACTACAACATCATTTAATTTTTAGGTAATCTGTGCCCTAATTCAAATGAATAGTATTTAGAATTGCATGATGATATTTTGTAGGAAGAGATAACAAATATGATCCACTGTCAAGTCGTGTCCTTGGATCTGAGAGGTCATGGTGAAAGTAAATTACAGAATTCTGATGATCTCAATGCTGATATATTGGTGAAGTGAGTATTGTTATTCTGTTGTCAGATAAAAATAGTATCTTTACATATTATAAAATGAAGTAGCTTCTGCTGTCTGGTCCCTTAGGTCTTTTAAACTATTCAACGGATTTTTATATAGTTTCCAGTAATAGATAGAGTGATTCAAGAGGAAGGTTTATATGAATAATACATATATATTATAGTACAGAAAAGCTGAAAAATTCAAAGATTTGTAATGTGATAAAATTGTGCAACCCACAAATATTCCACATTAAAGGAAGAGTACATACCATGTCTATATTGATGCCCAAGGTGTACCGATGCATCAGTTATACCGCTGTTTATTATTCCTGCTTTAAAGTTGATCATGGAAGTCCATGTAGTCTTATAGAGATTACATAACGTTGAATTATTGTCTTATATTTTCTACTTTGAATAAATTAACAGAAAAATATTAATAGAAATTTTGCTTACTTACTTTTAAATAAGACTAATGTGCATTTGATCATGTTTACACATCACTCAAATAAGCCTACCATCAAAAGGTAGTAGGCAGAAGTCGAATTGAGTAATGTGACTGCTTAATAATTAGTAGTAATTTAATAAAACCTGTTAACGGCTTATTAGTTAATTTCACTGTCATAATATTTCAATCCAATTTCTGAATGTGTTTTTTCTTGCTTGTTTTCTATACTATTTTGATTCCGATGCTAAGGATACTTTTCCAGAGATGTAGAACAAGTGTTGCACAAGTTGTTTGGTGAAAATCTACCACCTATAATCATGGTCGGACATTCAATGGGCGGTGCCATTGCAGTGAGGACTGCACACTTACCCTCTTTGGAGCACTGTATACAAGGCATAGCAGTTATTGATGTTGTGGAAGGTATATTAAATTACTGTAAAACTAACTGTAAATAGTACATTTACATTTGATGATACTCAAATATACAACCTGTATATTTGAGTAGGATACAATTTTATATTTACAAATATAAAAAGAAAATACAAAATATAATAAAAAAATATTACTCTATAGTCTGCATCAACCCTTTTGGCCGCTCTGAATATAGCTTTGAATTTGGTTTTGTGCATTGTACAGTCAAGAATTAATACAAAACAAATTCAAAATATTATTATAGGAATTTAACATTGATATTTATTAATCTATGTCTGATATTATGCGTACAATATATGTCGTTTTTAATCAATTATGAGTGAAGTAGATATTTGGCTATTACATTAAGTATATCAGAATGTGGCAGTACAACGACTATGTTACTATTTACCCTCAGAAGATTTTGTTAGAATAAAGATATGACTTAGATTGTGTTATTATGTCTACTCTTTGACAGCTAATTTAAACCTTTTTATTTTAATTAAGGAGACATATACATATCTACAAGAATAAATACATGAACAATATTTAGAACAGATTAAAAATGAACAGACAATAAAAATTGAATCATTACTGAGGTAATGAAACAACACCAAAAGATTAGAAATGGACAATAGACAATAGAGTAATAGACAAAGGTAGAATATTAACACATGAAGCATTTGTCAGTTATAATTAAATCAGAATAACATTTAATCACCTGGTTTGTGAGTTTTGAGGGATCACATACTTTAATTGAATGATCCCCCTTATGCAGTATTTGTTTCTATCTGTGGGATATATCTTGTAGCATATATTGTGCAGGTATTATGCCTATTACAATACCCTTATTGTAAATAAAATACATTCATAATAAATCAATAATTTGTAATAAACAATGCCCTCCATAGAAACATCATTTTTCCAAGTGGATACGTCTTCTAATAATAACAAATATAAACAAGAAAAAGAAAACAACGGAAATTGCAATAATATGTAATTAACAACAACAAAACTTTTCTGAATGCAACTAGTAATGACAGGATACACGTGTCAACAGATGTGTAATAGGAGGCGAGGAACGCATCTGTGTCGCTCTAATACCTAAATTTGTGTTCTGCGCGCCCACTTCAGAGCGGTTAATAAGTTTGACGAGGACTATACATGCAGTTCAAGATTGTTTATATTAACCAGTCTACAATCTCAATTTTCAGGATAATAGACTAGCCATTTACTCTTACTGTTATTGTAAATACTATGCAGTCTTTTTGATCGATAGAGATTACTGTACTGCTTTTTATGTAGATTACTGCAAATCGCTTTTAAACCCCACAATGTATATGAATATTGATAGTTACGGTGTTATTTTTCACACTGTTAAGTAACCTATTGGCAACTATGACAAGATATAAATAAAAACAAATTTATAAATTCACATAGAAGAAATCCTTGAAATTTCATTGTTGCTTTAATACTTATTAGTTTGCTTTTTTATGATACATTGTAGATATCATTTATATGGATAAATTTAGATTAATCTTGTTGCAGTTCACAAGATATCATGTCTGTGCTTGTGTTTTTATTGTTATTGTGTTGAATGCCTGTTATCTGTGAAAATAAAATATAAACTCACGCTAAACTGTTTATTTTTAGGCACAGCAATGGATGCGTTAGCTAGTATGCAAAGTTTTCTTAGAGGAAGGCCAACACATTTTAAGAGTATTGAACACGCTATAGAGTGGTGGTAAGTAAAACTGTACTAAATTACAGTTTATGCAGTGTTAAACAAGTCATGATGAAGATTGTGACTTTCTATAAATATATAATAGTGCCTATGTACTTACATAATACTTCTTTACGTAATAGATATACCTATAGTAATCCGATGAAGCTGTTAAAGCTTTGCTAGGTCAATAACGTAGTCAGTCGAGAAAAAAAAAAAGATATATCTATAAGTTAATATTTCTAAAAGGTAAATGTTTATGGAATTTGACGATGATATGGAGCTAGATTCAGACAATTTCACGCATCCAAGGTGAGAACTCCTGATCGATGGTGGGATAACCTTATAAAATTATTTTTGTAGGTACTTTTGTGAGAATTTAATTTGAAAGAAAGCGTTTTATTATTATAAATTCCATTGTAAGAAATTATTTTATTTATAATAGCTAGTTGCGTATTAAATTTCATTTGGCAAGCTATTTGCTTTGTGGTTATATTTAAATCTATTCAAAGATAGGTGGTTTACCCAATACAGTAAAAATTGGTCTTGAGCAACTGTTCGATTAAGTGAAAAGAAGGACGTGATCTACGATTGATGTGATACTTTTGTAACTAAATCTCATAGTATTTCAAAAAAGTTTCGGGGTGATGTAGGAATTAGGGGAACAATGGAGCATAATTAACTCTACCTTAGTAATAACTAGAGATAGAGATTTTTCTGATTTATGTATTTTGTTTACAGCGTAAGAAGCGGTCAAGTTAGAAATGTTGATTCAGCCAAAGTTTCAATGCCGAGTCAAATTGTGAAGTAAGTACGAGACGCCTGTTTATTATCCTTTGTTACAATTGACGTATTAGGACTCCTTAGAATCACCTTATCTTTCTTAAGAACATAGGGATCCTTTCCTAAATTTTTTAGTTTTAAAAACTTTTCGAGTAGGAAAAAATAAACTGGACCTAAAACAGTATGCTAAAGTAGTAAGCTTAAATGAAATACATAAATGACACTCATAAAACAGATGTCGAACCTTTTGGGTCTTTTCAATGATTCTATAAGTAATCCGCTGTAATACTGTAGACATACCAGTTTAATGTTGAATATCGAATAAACGATAAGGCACCCATCTATGAGACTATTGTGAGTGAATAGTGTGGTCCTGTGAATAATATTATCAAGTGAATAGTGACAGTATTGCGAGAAGTGAATAGAGTGATCAAGTGAATAGTGAGAGTATTGTGAGAAGTGAATGGAGTGATCAAGTGAATAGTGAGAGTATTGTGAGAAGCGAATAGAGTGATCAAGTGAATAGTGAGAGTATTGTGAGAAGTGAATAGAGTGATCAAGTGAATAGTGAGAGTATTGTGAGAAGTGAATAGAGTGATCCAGTGAATAACGTGATCAAATAATAGTGTGACTGGTGAATAGTGTGATCAGTGAGTAGGGAATAATAAGTAGTCCACTGAAGTGGGTATAAAGTGATTGTATATGTGTACTGTGTTCTTTAAGGGTGGTAACTTTTTGTCTGAAGCACACGGCAGTTTTTGTTACCCGTTTATATATATACATTTTTTTTTTTCAAATAATTTGCAAAGTTTACATAAGTCTTGTACATTCCCGTTTTGAAATAAAATATTTGGTATAAATGCTTCTAAAAGAGTAGTTCATTAATTAAATTGTATAATAGGATTATGGAAGATCTTGTTTTGACTACCTTTACATATATAATTCTTCTGTCCGTGTATGTGAGTGAACTCCATGTAAGCCACTGGACAGGTTTTGATGAAATTTTTTGTCTGTTTAAGTGGATTCAATACTGGTTTAGATTCACAATTGGATACGGTAGGTAGCGCTGTGGTTGACTTTTAGGTTTTTTTTTACTATCAAGGCAGAACAACCACCACCTGGCCTGTTAGTATAAAAAAATCATTTCTTTTATTTTGAGCATACGAAAAGTATCTGAAACATTTTTAATTTATTCTGTAAGATGTTAATTAAGAATTGTGGTAGTCTTCCTTGAGCTTTATATTAGACTGGTTGTTCTCGCGACTTCGTTCGCGTGGAATACTTACTTTGGACTAACGCTAAAACGCAGCGAAATCTCTCAAAAGGAAAAAGAAACCCTATTTTGAAACATACTTCATTGGTGCTCCGCTCCTATTGGTGCGTATAGCGTGCTAATATATAGCCTTCCTCGATAAATGAGCTATCTAACATGGAAAGAATTTTTGAAATAGGAGCAGTAGTTCCTGAGATTAGCGCGTTCAGCCAAACAAACAAACCCTCCAGCTTTATAATATTAGTATAGATTCATTTCTTTTATTTCGAGCATACGAAGAGTATCTTAAAGGTCCGTTCATTGGTACTGTAAGATTTTTTTATTTTTTTTTTTAAATATAATATTGCAATCTATCTTAAGACATTCAGCAATAGGTTCGTATTTGTACATGAGTCTTGTGCGACACTTGTCCACTGACATGACCGCTTCTCTGTTATTATTCTATAGTAGATCGTGTGGATTTTTACGTTTAAGCCTTTGCGGCATGGTTGGTTCCATTAGATTCTTGGCAAGTATGTTAGGATGGTGTATGATTTTTGTGTTGTATGTGTTTATTCTGTCCTTGATTTCTTGTTTAACTGTTTTCATGTAAAGATCGTGGTGTAGTCTGTTGTTTGTTATATACCATGGTGCATTCACTATCATACGTAGCATTTTAGATTGAAATCTTTGAAGGATTTCAATGTTGGAATTTGCAGCTGTACCCCATAGTTGCAATCCATAGCGCCATATGGGCTTGATTATACATTTATATAGCAAAAGTTTATTTTCTAAAGATAACTGAGACTTTTTGTTCAACATCCAGTACATTTTTCTGACCTGTTGTCCCATTGCCAATCTTTTGGTGAGGATATGCTTTCTCCACGTGAGTCTCCTGTCTAGGTACATACCTAAGTATTTCGCCTCATCATTTTGGGGGACCTGAACACCATTTAATATAACGGGAGGACAAATGTTGCGTCGAGTAGTGAAAGTTACTTGGACCGATTTTGATTCATTTGCTTTAATACGCCAGTCTTTAAGCCATTTCGCAATGTCATGAAGACTGTTTTGGAGTTTTTGGGTGGCTATTTCCGGAAGTTCATCAGAAGACAGAACTGCTGTGTCGTCAGCAAAGGTACCTGTAATGGTCGCTTCAGACGTAGGAAGGTCTGCAGTATAAAGAAGATACAGAATAGGTTTAACATTACACTGCCCTGTGGGACACCTGCATGAATTTGGTGTAATGGCGTGACGTAGTCATCCTGCTTCACAAAGAAATGTCGGTTTTCCAAATACGATCTGATAAATTTATAGTACTCTACTGGTGGTACTGTAAGATGTTTCTTGATACTAGATCTCTGTTTGTAGTTGTGAAACAGGACGTCTCGCTACGGAAGAAGTTGAGTCGTACAAGTGTGATGATGATGATGAGACCCTGAAGTCAGGACCGACGGCATCCAGGCACGAACCTTTGCCGGACAGGATCGCTGAAGAAGGCTCCGAGGACGATACTGACGGAGTGGCAGAATTGGGACACCACGTCTTCATCAGCCCTGCAGCTGTCGGAGATGGAGGCGGCAGTATGAAGTAAGTTATAACAGGGCTCTTATAAAAGGGACTGAGACGATCATTCCTGTTGTTGCATATGTTCGTAGGCGATAGTTACCATTTACCATCAGATAGATTGGCTCGATTGACTTGCTTGTTGTCCGTTGGCATAAAAAAGTTAGGACAGAGCTCGTCAAAGAGATACTGAGACACGCATCTCGGGTGTTGGAATTGTCTGTAGGCGACTATTACCATTTAGCATTAGATAGGCCGTCGGTCTGTTTACTTTTAGCAAAATATATATTTATATATATATATATATATATATATATATATATATATATCTTAATATATATATTTCTTGTGTGCGTGTGTATGTGACTGAACTCCTCCTAAACGACTGGACCGATTTTGATGAAATTTTTTGTGCGTGTTCGAGTGGATCCGAGAATGGTTTAGATTCACAATTGGAACCGGTAGGTGGCGCTGCGGTTGACATTTAGGATTTTTTTTATTATCAAGGCAGGACAACGTCCGCCGAGCCCGCTAGTATATATATATATATATTCCATTATATTTTACATTGAATGTAGCTAGATATTGAAGTGTTTTTTTTTCTTTGTACGGTAAGAAAGGCAATTTGTAACGGAAGCGATACGCCGTTTATGTTACGGTAGTTACGCTAAAGGTCTAAAATATAGTGTTAAACGTTTTGTTAAGAAACATTCAAAACAACAAGACATTCCAAGATCCCGCCAAAGACTCGATGTAAAAGTGGTACGCGCATTTTCATTCAACTCTGACATCTCGGGTGTGTTTTTGACCGTAGATATAAATGGCGGATAGATCTGTCGAAGACCGAACGGCACTGGTCCGGTTGGTTCAAGGGTTTGTCCGCCTCGTTCCTGAGCGTTCGGGCTCCGAGGCTCCTCCTATTGGCCTCGATCGATGGCCTGGACAGGGAGCTGACCGTCGGTCAGATGCAGGGTGAGTTTCCAGATATATCCATTTGTCTTCTAATATTCTGACCACTGTTCCGCGTCATACGTACGCGAGCGGGAAGACGGGGGGAGAGAACAAACTGTCTGTATCATACGCATATGAATTGACATAAAAAAAAACCGAAGACACACAGTCTCGAATGAAAGTAGAGCTCAAAACCGTCCCCAAAAATCCCCAATATACATACGTCGTTATAGCTATGCGATAAACGTGTGAATTAGTAAATTCAACCTTACCGGTATGATTTAAAGTTGTTTTTACAAAGCAGTGTACAAAAAGCAATAAAATTTTACGACCGAAGTTAGTTGGTATGTAGGACGAACAGACAAGAGACTATTTGAAATCCAAAATTATGCACTCATTTTTGTGTGGCAGCTCTGATCTTGGGATTCTGTATATAATAATAATATTTATTGCCAATAAACTTACATCTTTATATTTAAAAGTATGCGATACAATACAATAGTGCAATACGGTGCTGTTTTGCATAACAAGTATAACTTATTACAGATAATATACAATATGCTAAAACATCAATACACTATAAATACACATACACTAAGGTTATATACACTAACATAAATACACTAAGGTTGACTATAAATCATAAACTTACTATGGACCGCAAACTATCAAAAAGTAGATAAAAAATTGATGGATTCTGCATATGACTGCTGCTACCTAAACTAGGTAATCCTGTGTCTCAGGTGACATATGGCATATCAATGTGCATATGAGATAAAATATTTATATCTAAAGACAGGTTATGTGTTATGCGTTAAGATTTCATATTTCGAAGAATTAAAGATTTATTCCATTTATATTATACTCGTAACTATACAGCTTCAAAAAATTGTGCTTTAATATCTTAAGATCTGTGTGACACTACGAATCTCATGTGAGTTTATGCTCTTTCCTCCCGACTCCCCACCTCCCCGCGCATACCTAAGGATTGGTGTACCGTTTGCTAGACCAATATTTTTTTTATGGCTTCAGACTCTTCATTCTCACCTTTTCTTTATTTTATTAGTCGGACAAAAATATCTTTTTAATTATAGTGTAGCATATTGTTATTATAATTAACTATTATTATTTTACTTAATTATTAAACTTAACCATTGTTATGTTATTTATGAGTAAGCATTAGATTTTTAATTGAGGTATAATAGCTTTTATGGCGGCTTTATTATCATTTTTAAGTTATAAGCTTCACCAATATCGGTATACGGGTAGTCTTTAAACTCTAATTAAGGTAAAATTAAGGTTCCTAATAATTGTTTAGTTTTAAGATTCGATTATGATATACATATCCCAATTGTAAATTCCCAATTCCTACTTGATTAATAATATTATACATGTTAATTAGTTTATTACTGTCCAAACTCAGGAAGGTTTAAGCTTCATATAAACGAATATACTTTATGATGCACTGGTCGGTCAACAGATTGTGGGCAACATGAGCTAAAAAAAATACCTGATTTATAATAAGAAACTTTGGAAAATAACAAATTATGTATTGTAAAATCATAATTACCATAATTGGACGTAGTTAAACGGAAAGCATCCAGCTCACACTACAGGCAAATATGAGTTATATATACCAAAAAACTTCTTTTTATTGAAACTTTAATATAACAAAAACAAACCAAGTAAAATTTCAACACATCATGTTATAATGACCATACGTTACCAACCCACATGTATGGCGGGTCATTATTTTTATTAATTGAAATCGCTCCAGGCCACTTGGATCGTTATTGAGAAAATAATATTTACCAAAATATCCCAAATAATTTTTTTTGGGTAAGTCACAAATTTAAGTTAAATCCAACTCCAGAAATGTTAAGTGGAGAACGAAGGACGAAACACGATGTGAACTTAAACCGTGAATATCTCAAAACTAACACAGTGTGGGATAGATCCTTTTCGTTTAACTACGTCCAATTAATAATCATAATATATTGAAAGATATATTATACTGATATATATGTAATTCTTCAGGTAAATTTCAAATGCAAGTATTGGCGCGATCCGGACACGCTGTCCACGAAGACATGCCTGGAGAGGTATAGTTAATTTATTTAAATACCCTGTTATTATATTACAATAGCCAACATGGCCAATTCATAGACACGAAAAAGATGGTCATTAAAAAAAACTCAATTTTATTTTTACTGATGAAACTTCCAGTTATAAACAATAACCAACATTGACAATAATTTCATTTGTAATTAAAAAATATTGAGGCCATTAATCAAAATATTAATTATCCTCTATATCAAGTTGGACCAAATTATACATAAAATGCTAACTTTTATGAAGATCGGTTGAGTAGTTTCGAATGACACTGGATTTTTATATATTAATATTAAATTTAATTGTAAACTTGTTTCTTTTAGTCGGGTCTTTTTTTGTCAATTCTTTTTTGGGGCACGCTTATTTTCGAATGTCTATAATTTCTCTGCCCCATTGCCACTGTGTTTTGGGGGTAAAATGTATACCTTGTTATTTAGGGCACTTGTGGCTTGTAATGATAAGATACTGTTGTAAGATTTTCAGAACGAAAACCAACGAAAATCACAAAATATTCATAGTTTTAGGTTGCTTCCCATACATTGAAATCGGTTTTATTCAATTTATTCTAAACTATAAGTCCAATATAAAAAGTGCATTTGTGTATTTCTATTGATTTTTATTAGAGAAATCGAATAGCATTTAGTTTTTGGTAAAATTATGACTTTAATATTTTTAGTGCTGTACGTCCGACATCTACTACAGAAACAAGCCACTGTGCGAGACGGTAACTGTTCAGGAAAGATAGATTACATTTTGTATTTGGATAACTTTGATATATAAAAAAAAATCCAATGGATATCTTTGACCTGTAAACAAACCCAAAAAATTTTTAAAGGCTAACAATATTGATTTAAAATTTTTTTTTTTCAAATTTTCATTTTTTTCAGTTTTTGTGGCAATATTTCGATATTTTTCGAAGTTCCCATAAAATAGCTCTGGTAGTAGGATATTTATAAATGTATTGTCATATTGATGTCCCATAATAAAAAAAAAATATATATATTACAGGTGGCACGTGTTATAGCCGGCTTTGCCCTCAGACATCATATAACATCTACGACAGAGAATGGGGAACATATGAATCTCGTATCTAGTCCCCCGGGGTGTTGAATCACCTACTCGATATACATGTGACCGTCTGTCAGTTTATTGTAACAGTCATTCGTCGCGTGAGTTTCGATCAAGCAAATCGATTTAGGAGATGCTCAGAATTATTTATTCGAATAATCGAATTGTGTAATTTTACCTACGTATTTATGAATAAAGCTTATTTATGATACGTAATTTGAGATACTTTTTATTATAATGTATTTTAATGGTGTATGTACCACGTTTCTTCTTTAAATATGATTATGTTGTTTTATTGGAATAATCTAGAAGGGAAGTTGGTAATGTGGCCGCCCTAATTTGTTTTTTGAGGTTTATGTAAAAATAGAAGGAAAACATATATCATTAGCTTACTTATGTATATAGCGATATTTTTATGTTTAATCTGGACGACCCAGTAATCAAAACAAAATAAAACTGATTTTCTGAAATTACAGTTTTTATTTTATGAATCTGACACATATTAATAATATAATTGACATTATTATAAGTAAACTTTACTTGAAATTACAAAAACAACATTTAATATAATTAATCGCAATGTCGATCTCAAATTAACGTAAGAATTAGAAAAAGATTACCAGGTTACAGCAAATAAATCTGTGGTTTCGGCTTTAGTATTACAATATTAAAATTAAAGTAAATTATATTTTTCTTTACATCATATCCCCCCCCCCCCCCTCTTGTTTCCTCTTCATGTTTTTTCAAACGTCGACGCTGGAGTTAATTTTGAGAAGTGGAAATGTTCCGAATTTGATTTTTTCTGGCCAGTATTTATCTTGTAAATTGAGTTTGAAATTTTTTCTACTATTTTCTAGGGTCCAATTCTCAATTCGACAATTTTTTTTCTGTTCACTTTGTTTCCATTGTCCACGAAAACACTCAAACTTTGGAATCAATGTGTCTTCGGTTTTTGTCATAAATTTTCTTGTTATAATTATTAGACCTCATAGTATTTTCCAAAGTTTATTTTCTGTCTTGAATCGAATCATACTCGGTCTTCTTCAATTTTAACTCATTTCGCAACATTTTAACATTTGTGCCATTTAGTATATAGTTTGGAGCATATCCAGTGACTGTGCTCCATTTTATTATAGTTTTTTTTTACACAATTTTGTGCTACAGTTGTCCATGCTACTTTTGTGTCTTTTTCGTTTATTTGGCATCTGATTTTATTAACTATAGTTTGATTTAATCTTTCATTTAAGCCATTTGAGAAAGGTGAGTTCACTGCAGTAAAAATAATTGAACTATCTTTTTCATTCAAAAAAATCTTTGAATTCTTTAGAATTGAGACCTGAATATTGGTCTGACAGAATCATGCCAATGTCATCAGTTTCTGTATTTGTCACCAGTTTGATAAAATCATTTGCATTTTGTGTTCTTGAGGTTAAAATATATGCATATTTTGTGAAATGATCTGATAGCAGGTGCGATTATCTTTTTGTAGACCTAGAACCCCCATAACCTGCAATGGTATCAATGGAGCATATTTCAAAAGGTTTTGTAGCGGGTCCCAAATGAGACATTAACCCATATTTATTTTTTCCTCTTGATTTATTTCTTATACAGACTGCACAGTTTTCACAAATTCTTTTTATGTTTTTGTCATGTTTTCCGCTGTATATAATGAGCTGACCATTCTTTGCATTTGGTTAATTCCTATATGACCACGGTTTGTATCGACATTTTTGATGAATTCCATACTGATTTTTTGTGATAGAATATTTTTTTATTTTTTTTCACTTTCCTGTAATAAACATTGTTCTTTGATATTGACTTCTCTTTTCTACATTGTATCTTGTCATTTTTATCATGATATTTTAAGATGTCTTCTAATTTTATTAGGTTTATGACTGTTAATTGCTCAAGGTTTTCATTTGGTTGTACAACTAGGTTCCTGCTTAGGCAGTCAGCTTCAATGTGGTATTTTCCTGGTGAATTTTATCTTGGAAATACAAATATCTTTATTTTCTAAAACCTTCTACATAATAATATAGCTTTAACTATGGTCTCAAACTAGGCGACGCCTGTCTCATGGAAGCCTAATGCCTGATTACAAATTGCCTTTAATTGATGATGTCGCGTATTGTGTTTATAATATGTAGAGGAAATAACATTTTAAGAATTAAAGTTAAAACAAAGAAGAAACAAAAATCATATAATAACTTAATAAATGTGTGTGTATATTAATCAAAGTGTGAGAGACTGTGTGTGTAGTTGTGATGAGTGTGAGTGTACAAGTGCGTGGGTGCACGTGTCTGTGCTCGTATGATAGTTATGCATAATTTTTGGAATACTAATATAGTACTTTGAGTGAGTGTTAGTACATATTGTTATAGGTAATAAGTTAGATCCCCTAATCCTTCATCCGGTCTTGACTTATGTTCATATTTTCTAAAGGCTTGCGATCTGAATATACAGTAAATTTCCTACCTATTAACAAATACTGCCAATACTTAACACATTCTTTGATTGTGAAGCTGTTAAGACCTTGCTTGGTCAATAGCGTAGGCAGTTCCAAAAAAAAAAAGATTGCTAGACATTCCAGATATATAGCTATCTTCTTTTTTTTGAGTTTCATTTAATGTCTTTGAGAAGTATGCTACTGGTTTTTCCTCATTGTTTTCTTGTGGCTGTTTTAAGATGGCTCCTATTCATAATATACTAGCATCCGTGTAAATATGTAGGCAAAATTAGGATCAAAAATGGTTTATATCGGTTGAGAACATAATATTTGTTTCATTTCATCGAATGCCTTTTGGTATTCTTTTGTCCAGTTTAAGGTTTGACCTTTTCTCAAAAGATTATGCAATGGGACCAGTTTTATTGCAATATTTGGCACATATTTATGATAAAATAATATTTTCCCCAAAAATTGTCTCACGTTCTGTTTTGTTCTTGGAATTGGGAAGTTTCTTATTGGTATCGAATTGTCTTTTAGATGTTTAACTGAACTATTCTGTATTATGCTACCCAAGTATTTCACTGAATCAGTTGCAAAAGTACATGTAGGAAATTTGAGTCTTAGACCTTCACATTTAATTGCCTGAAGCAGCTGTGTCAGGTGTTCCACATGATCTGAGAAGTAATTTGAAAAAATTAGAATGTATCGATAAAATTTACTGTAGAGTGTCCAAGTTTGTGTTTTCAAATAATGTTATAAATTATTCTCTGAAATACGGCTGGTGAGGTTTTCAAGCCGAATGGTAAACAGGTTTTTTTTTATACTGCGGTGGTGGTACTACGATGCGCGCCGTCTGATGTTAAGCAGTCACCGCAGCCTATGGACGCTTGCAACATTAGAGGTGTCGCATGTGCGTTGCCGACATTCCAATATCCTATATACTTTCCCCTTGAAGAAAGCTATATTGTAGCCCCCAGGAAAAACCACAGCAGGAAGTTCATTTCACAACCGAAGCGTGCGTGAGACGAAACCTCTCTGAAACCGGACCGTCTGAAACCATTTCGGTTGCAGTGTGTGAGGATGAATTCCCACCGGATGACGAGCGGTACGATAGTGAAAAGTAGCCACAGGCATAAGGTTGAACAATTCCTCGGAACATAACCCATTATACAAACGGTATAACACATAGGAAGGCGACGTTTCTGCTTAGACTTAATGGTTCGATACCGTTTGTGAGTTTGGGATCGTCAACAATTCTCACAGCTCGTCTTTGAGCCGAGTCAAATGGCCCAAGTTGGTATCCAGGTCCACTGAAAATGACCACCTTGTGTTAGAAATGCAGTTTTGTGTCTGTCTGTAATGCGCATAGATATTAACCAAAATGCTGAGTTCAAGTATAATGTTCAAAAAATCTTACAATAACTTTTTTTTACCATTATATCTTCGATAAGTGGGAACGGCTGTGATTGAGGGACGACCACTATTTTATTTAGATCTCGAAAATCTATACGCAATCTTGATTTTTTGTTTTCATTTTTTTTATAAGCTATCGTGACCGGTGCTGCATAAGGATTATGACTTTTCTATTAATTTTACTATTTGTTTTTCAATTTCCTTCTATCTTCAATTGTGCAACGATAGGAGGCCTTTTACAGCAATATTTTTGTTCTAAAAGGTGAATATGTGCTTCATAATCTGTTACCGTTCCAATGTCATATTTGTCCTTTGCAAATACAGATTTATTTTTCAATATTAAGTCATCAATCACTGTTTGTTTTTTGTAATCTAGGTGATTTATCTGAATTATGAAGTTTTCTGTACTCAAATTTTCATTATAGTTTAAATTATCAGATTTTATTTGCTTAGAAATGCCAGTATCTGATTTTTCTTTTTCCTTTGAAATTGTAGGAGCTTCGGCTCACTACTAGAACATTCCAGACTAACACGGACAGCGTAATAATAAGACTTGGAGAGTGTAAAATAGACTGTTTATTAAAATGTTGGCGTACCTGGGAATTCAATATGTTGCTATTTGATAATCCAGGGTTGATACTGCGTGTGGTTTCGTGAACCGAGATGCGTGCAGGAACTTTGACTGAGAGTTTTGTCGTGCTATCAATAAGCTGTCGGCTTTCGAGATCGACGATCAGCTGATGATATAGAAGAAAATCGTCTCCGAGTATTTGTTGTCAGTCTAGCTGTAAGTGCTGTTCATAAGGTACCAGTGTTTGATCACACCATTGCTTTGTGCGTGGTACGGCGTCGTATGCACTCGTTCGACTGTTCGACTTCCTAGTGATGTGTTAGAGGCGGTAATTACGTTCCTCGCTGGTGGATTCCTGGCTTTCTGGCAGGGTAAATGCATCGTCTTGCATTCTTGCCAAACCGTCGATGAGAGTAGCATCATGGTGACGGCGACGTAGTCTTGCAGGAATCGTCGCGAGTGAAAATTGTAATAAGCTTACGTTTACAGGAAAGGAATAACCGTTTCATAACTTGGCATCGTCCTTCCTTTGTTTTTTCCGCGTGGTTACATCACTGTAGGTGCGGCGGCAATATCACGTGAGCGTGCGTGATAGTAGAACTCGGCATGACTTCGGATGAGGAGCCTCTGGTACGCGGAAATGCATCGCGGCGACGGCGTTACTATTGTAGAAACCTCGGGATCATCTCTGGAGAGCGCGCGGAACGCGGCGTCACTAAATGTAGGAGTCTGAACTAACTTCTGAACATTTTCCGTTGGAGCTTCGCATCCCACTGCTGTCACCGCCGAAAGTGCGTCGCGTCGTCGGGGTCACCAAATGTAGGAGCTTCGGCTCACTACTAGAACATTCCAGACTAACACGGACAGCGTAATAATAAGACTTGGAGAGTGTAAAATAGACTGTTTATTAAAATTATCATAAAAGGTATTTATACAGACATGCGACATTTCATTTATGTATTCAATTGTTTGAACGACATTCTATTTACAATATTTACAAAAGTTTCAGCCAGTCTACCAGAGAGGATGACATTCTCGGTAGCTACAAAATTGTTTCAATTCTTTGTATAGAACTTTCTGGTAATTTCTAAGTTTTCATTTTGAATCAAGGTAAATGTTTTTATACAATCGAGTCCAATAAAAAATCATAGTCAACATTTTCTTCACCTATTACAAAAACGTTAATTCTTTTCTCTACATTGAATATGGTTACATCAAGTTTTATTATGCCACTTGCTTTTTTAACGCCATTAATTGTTTTTAAATTAGTATTGTTAGAATTACTTGATTTGTTATTGTTCATTTTCAACAATCTTGAATTTATCAGTGACACATTAGAATCCGACTTATAAATTCCAAATACTTCAAGAGTTTTATTCAATACTAATTTTACTTTAATTATATATACTTATATTATACTAATATATAATATTAGTTTTTTGGTCAACACTTTGTAGTTCATATTCCATTTCTGAATAATTAATGAGTTTTTATTTGTTTCTTATCTTTTTCACTATTATTCTTTGTCTTGACCCAGCACAAATCTTCAAAGAGATAGCGCACTCCTGTCTTTAATTTTTCACAAATACTATATTTTCCTTTCATTAATCTAGTGTCATGTTTTTATTGACAAATTTCTTTTTCATAAGGGGGCGTCCATAAATTTCGTGACGTGTTTTTTAAAATTTTCTGTAACTCCCTCCCCCCTAGTGAGATGTCGTTTGATTTTATTCAACCCCCTCCCCCATCCTCCAATCTCACGTGAGATTTTTCAAAATGTGGATTTCTTACGTAAACGCGTTGGATTGTTATTGTAAAAAGAAAATGAAATTATTTTCTTTCGAACGAATTAGTGAATGATCTTAATCGTATTACGATTACGCTTAATATTAAATCTTAAGCATGTACAATCTAGATTAAATGAACCAAAACAGTATTTTTTTTTGGTTTCAATCAGAAAAAAAATTGCGTGATATTTGCCGAGACCCCCCCTCTCTCCAACTTAAGATTAGATGAGATTTGACTCGACCCCCTCCCCCTTAAACATCTCACGTAATTTATGAACGCCCCCTAACCAAATGTTCTAAATTGCCGAGTTCATTAAATAAGTCTTTCGTTTCTTTAAATTCCTCTTTGTTGATTCTGTCCGTTATAATATCAGGTAAGCCAGCAGCAATTATATCGATTAAGGTCCCTTGATCAATTGTTTTTCTTACTTTAAGTAAAAGCTTATCTATTTTAACAGCATAGTCCAATAAAGATCCTGATTGATATTTGAAAGACAAAGCATATTCCGTAGTAGTTCATCCCTTATCAGCATAGGTTTGTAAAAAAATTAATTTCCATTCCGACCTTTCTGATTGTGAAGTAAGTTTGATCATCATAGAAGAATACCAATTACTACATGGTTTTTCTAGAAATAATCTGAAGATTTCAATCTTTTCTTCCTCTTTTTCAATAACAAACCTTTCATATTCTTTTTCACATACTGTCATCCAGTGCATTTGTATTTTTTCCACTAAACTTTTCAAGTACAAATCTATCAGCTAACTTTTTCATACTTTGTTTTTCTTTTTTTATTGATTTTCAACTAGTTTTTCTAAGATTTTCACTATAGGGTCTTCTGAATTATTTTTATTAGTAATAACCAGTTATTCTAGGGTAACTTCCTCTAAGAACTGGTCCTGGAAAACCATATTATCATCCTCACCACAATATGTTTGTAATATAGCTTCAGTAACTTTAATCCATACATTTCTAGATTGATATCTTTTCTTTAATGTATTTTTATCACTAGCATAAGCTTTAGAGGTGTGGATATGTTTATGAAGTGATACTGCTTGATACTCCTCAGGAATCAGGACAACCTTGTCATCTTGTGCATAATTGAGGTTATAGCTTACTTAGCGTCGTTTGTTAGTTTTCATTGAAACGAAAACTTTAATTTTTCCATTCTATGATAAAAAAATGTCGTTTGGTAACGATATTATTATGCTTAATCTGGACGACGCAGTAATCAAAACAAACTGAGTCTCTGAAATTACAGTTTTTATTTTATTAATCTGACACATATGAATAATATAATTGACACTATGTTCGGTACAAACATACTTTATTTAGACTTTGCACTTTTTACAAGATTAATAAATATAATTTGTGCGAGCTTGTTGTTTCGACTTGTATTTGCGTCGTTAATGTGTCGTTGGGATTTGTTTGCGCTGCCGTCGCCTCTCTCTCGCTAACCACTCGCACCCCCATTGGCTCCGGCTGCATCACGCCACTCACGAGAGCGTGGATTGGCCCACACATACCGCGGGATACTTGAGTCGGCGTAGACACATTATTATAAGTAAACTTTACCTGAAATTACAGAAACGACATTTAATGTAATTAATCGCGATGTTTGATCTTGAATTAACACAGATTATAGATTTGCCACAGATTACAACAAATAAATCTGTGGCTTCGGCCTTAGTTTTACAATATTAAAATTAAAGTAAACTATAGTTTTCTTTGCATATATTTGTCATTATACGACATAATATGGAACAAATAAAAATGCAACGTAATTCTAAAATATAATTATTATAAAAAAAGGGAAATTTGACAACTTGAAATCAAGTGAGGCTATATGCCACCCAGGGGACCAAATAAAATGTATTACACTCAACGACAAAAATTACAAATAATTCGCCTTCAGGCCGCGCAGTCAGTATGAGACTATAAGTTGCAGCTTTGGTATTGAATTCGCTGAAGTAATTATTGTCACAAAATATACAAATCGTATCTGAGTCTTCAGGTACTACAGATGGAGAGACATTTTTATCATATACCGATGAGTCGTTTTCTATTATTTTTTCATTGTCGGAGCTGCTGCTGGATGTTACGTCTCTTTGGTGTCAAATAAAACCGCTGGAGTTATCCACTCTATCATTCCGACCACTTCCAGGTCCACGAGTGTCCGCAAGATTCATACAACTGGTTTTTCTAAGGTGATGATGACGTGGGCACCTTTGTTGTTGTAGTTTTTCTTCCACGATTAGAAGTTGTAGTCTTGACCCCCGGAATTGACTAAATGTGTTCTGATAAAATAACATTCCATTGAGGCTCTAATACCGCTGAACTCATTCCTGGAACGTTTTTGTCAGCGACCATGCTTGTTGGTGGATCATCTGGTGTGTGAGATAATTTCTGATCACTATCTGATGCTTCTGCAATAAAATCCACTTCTGTAAAAACATGTGGATTGAACGGATAACTGCCACTTGCACGAACACTGTTCATTGCATTTTCTCCTTTGGTGCTTCTAAGATATATGCCACCAAAAAGCTCAGCAATATCATACGCCTTCAGAATGAAGCATAAACTTGCGTATTTCCTCACTATAATGGCGCTTCAGAGCGCCCATGAAAGTCTTATCTAAAGGTTGAAGTTTGTGAGTTGTATGAGGTGGGAGACTAATAATAGTGACAAGTTTTTCGCGCGCCAATCCCAGAACATCTAAATTGCGCGTATGACTTATAATGCCCATCAAGAATTAGCAATACCGGTAAAACCTCAGTAGTATTTGTTTTTTCAATGAAATGTCTGAACCATTCGGTAAACAAGTTGGTTGGAAGTATTGGTTTTTACCAAGAGGCTTATGCACAAGTAAATCTAAAAATTTTTGAGAGTCTATTACTAATCGTTTTAATGTAGACCTAGATAGGGAAAATGTTTTTACCGCCTTTATATAGCCCATGATCTTGGTTCTCACTCCTTCAATAGCTTTTTTCATTTGATCTCAAGTTTTTCGTTTCTTAGATGATGTATGTAGTAAATTTTGTCGAGGCATCTGTAAGTAAATAAAAAAATAAATATCACTCATGTAATATGCCCCCCGAGACCATAATACAACGAATATGAGGGCAAATTACCAGTACTGTGGAATCTACAACCTCTAAAAATATGTAACATAAAATGATTTGCGTAGCTACCTTCAAAATCCAATAGGAAACTGTTAATCGAGCACAATATCTATATCTCAGATGCGTGAACTCGGTATTTCTAAAATTATGTAATGAAATGCAACACAATAACAAAGTTTTTGCGAGTGCAAGTTCAAACTAGCTCGAATAACAAATGCATGTGCTGCCCTCGCTTTTTTTGTGCATTAAATTGAAATTTTCATTGATGCTGCTCGTTAAAAAAAGTTTAGCTAGATGACTTGATTCTACATTTGAAATATCGAAGGGGCCCAAAACACTTCTGTGAAATGTTCTTCAATCAAAATGAAATCTATATCAAATGTTGTTTACGTCGAAAGACATTTACTTTGCACTGGTGCAGACAACAATCAAATAATTGTAATAGCTAGAAAAGTGGATTATAACTATTTGTTTTTATTGCTTTTTTTCTTTACATATTCATTTGATCCAGTCGAATCTGCATATTCATATTCACTTGGAATGTATATCGTTATTGCGAATATTTTAATAGACCCGGGATGGTCTGGTTTAACTCTCAATCCGGTATGTCCTTAATCCCCATACAAGGCAAACCACTAACCTGGCTATTGTTGTTCATTGCAAGGTTTATAGTTCAAACGGAAGGCCGAAAACCACACACACAAAAGACTCCGGCTGCACAGTCCCATAGCAAGTTAGATGCAAACTGATCGTTGCAGAGGTCAGAGCCCGGTATTGCGATCTATTGTGGTATTGATGAGAAACTAGCTTTTCCCGTGACATCGTCCGCGTGGCATAGTTACTTTGAGCTAACTCTAAAACGCAGAGAAAGCTCTCAAAACGAAAAAAAAAACACTTTAAAACATTCTTCATTGGTGTTCCGCTCCTATTGGTCTTATCGTGATATATAGACTTCCTCGATAAATGAGCTATGAAACATCGAAAGAATTTTTCTAGTCGGACCGGTAGTTCCTGAGATTAGCGCGCTCAATCAAACAAACCAACCCTCCAGCTTTCATAATGTCAGTATAGATATGAGAATGCCCGGACATATGTACTGTCAGTATTATCAGTCTCGTCAATCAATGTATCCCCTACTGAATTCCAGTACTCTTTGTTAGTGTTCACATTTTCGTCAACGGGTGCAGAGGTTTCAGATTTACTTTGATTTTCTAATATTGCATCATATGCCTGTTGGTTATTACTTGCCTTGTTCCTGGATTAAAGACATCTGCACTTCTTCCGCTTTCTTTTGCTATGTAAATCGTAATATAATTTTCAAATATTCTCAAATGACTAACAACAGTTCACATCCTAAATGGTATTCTATCATTGAGACAAGGCACCACTGTCCTGTTTTGTTCAAAAGGTTTTACCGAGTTGAGCATCAAATAAGGCAATTTGCTTTTTCAATTATTATTATATTAAAACGCTCAGCTAATCCGTTTTGTCATGGAGTGTACGTATTTGTCCTTTGATGACTTATGTCATGTGTATTCAAATAATCATCAAATCCATTGTTACAAAATGTTACTACGAAGTGTTTTAATTTTCCTGATTGACTGATTTTTCACTGTTACCTTATATCTCTGAGAACAATGAAACTCATCTCTCTTCTCTCTCTCTAACAAATAATATGGAGTATTTTGACCCGCCTAATGGCATATTTCCCACTTGGCCACAAGAGCTCTTCCAATCAGCATTTCCAATCATTACACACGCTTTGTAATAGTTCTACGTTATTATTCCGCTGTATGTTGCAAAACATTGGAAAATCTATACAAACATGTATATGTTATAATATACAAGCACTTCGATTGTTCTGCGAAGAAATCACTTAATTCATCTGCCTCTGAGTTATAATATCTGCATTTATGTTTGTTGATTTCTATTTGACATGGGTAAACTTAGATCTAGACATATTGTTAGGAGATGGCTTCAGCTTCTAATCATGTAGATGTTAACTTCGTATATTAGTTCTATAGCGCTCAGTCCTGAATTAATTATTGAGTGAGGACGAGGTGTTGTTGAAGGAAACGTCTGCATATACCAGGCTAAAGCTTAGAATATTTATAGAGCATAATCTGCGCTCGATTCTCGTTCTAAATCAATTAAAAAATAGGTGCTTAATATTAGACCTAATTCTAGAAAAAATTAAAAATTATACTCAATTATCTATCTACGCGACTTTTTTTTAAAGCACAGTCTCAGTGACCTTCGGGCGAAGTGAAAGTGAAGCGTGAAAAAACTTGAAAACAACGATCAACTAACAAAGGATAATTTTTTGAAACATAAATAGAAAAGGGTTTATTATGGAAGGTTATGAAATCCGGGTCGTCCCTTGCAGCTTTCGACACCGGTCATTGCACCTTTTTTTTTTATTTAAGAGTGGAAAATCCTACATTGGATACCCCCGTGCTGCCGGGGGACAGCGCGAGGGTTATGCCGGACTCCTACCGGCTAAAAACCACTCTGCCTCCTTGCGCGATTGTGGACCACGATTAGCATGCTCCACCACCCTGGCCACGCGCTTTGATTCTCCGTAGATGGACGGGACGGGGACCCTCTTCTCGAGAGAGAGGCTATTCCTCTCTCTCTCCTGCCACATATCGAAGCTTCGGCAAGCCGTGCTTCTCCTTCACGGGTATTCCTTTGCGGCAATAGACACCCCCGCATCTATCGTCCGGAGATTACCTAGGGAGGCCTCTGGTGATAGATGCCTCTACCTCTACGACTTCTGCGGCCGATTCTCTTTCGGCGGACAGCCGGAGCATCGGCAGCCCTCTCACGCTCACCGGTCATTGCACCTAAGCTTATTACGTTTGTATCCATACTTTTGATATATCCGTGGACACAGTTCCATAAAATTTTCGAAGCGAGTATCGTCGACGGACGCTAAACTAAGGCTTGCTTATACTCTAACTCAAAAGTAATTGTGTGAAGAATGAAATGTGCTGAGAAGGAATTATGTCCAGGGATGGTAGACGGTATTATAAACGGTTCGTATTTTTTACCTACTTCAAATTTCTTGATTTCATGATGTGTCCTGATGTCCACTTTATTCCTGCTGTATAAATTATATCCTATACTTTTCTATTCTAAAGGTTCTCTTTCTACCTTTAGATTATTGCTATTTTTGTTTTTGTTTGTGTCTTGTTTCATTTTGTAACATTCTATGAACCATTCGCCCTTTGTACCCGTTATAATATGTTCTAAATAAAAAAACTACGAATGAGATAAAACCTGTTTCTTTATTATGAAAGTACACAATGATTTTTTTTAAATTACATCATCCATATTTTTTACCATTAACATGATACTTGATTATATTGATACTGCTGTAACCTGAAGTGAAAATTTTCAATGTAGGCTTGACGTTTGTTTCATGAAGTATTCTGCATATTTTCACGAATACGTTCGTTTTATTCCTCAAGAGACACTGGTTTGCTGTTGAAAATCTTACTTGTAAGGTATTCCCAAAGAAAAATGTTCATTGGCGGATAAGTCTAGGCTACGAGATGGCCAGTTAATAATGTCTTTTGAAATATAACTTTTTGTTCAACAATTTCCGCGAACTACACCCAATAAGTCTTTGGAGATGTGGTATCATAGCCAATCAAGTTTTATAGCGGTGGAAAATAATCTGTAGCTTGGCAATATAACGCTCTGTATTTACTGTAACAGCATTTCTTCTTTGATCTTCACAAAAATATAAATTAATAATGCCTCTTGCTGATAAGACTGTTGGCGAATAATAGATCTTCTGATGATGATTTTGTTCAACAACTATACCTTATTTTATTTTAGGATTAGACATGGAACTTTCTGTAATAGTTTCAGTTCTAGCTGGAATTATGTATGCAGGATCGTAAAATAACAATTTTGTGTTTGACTTTCCGAAGTGTATATTACAAATATGATCCTGCCATACAATCGTAAGGTAGATATATCGTTTCTATTACCTGAAATGGATACCTGGGAATTATCAATTTTTATTTTTGATTCAAAATGCCCTTGATAAGGCATAGACTTTTCCGATGGATTTAAACCTTTTAATTGGATGATAACTTTAACATTTTTTTTTTCGAACTGACTACGCTATTGACCTAGTAAGGCCTTAACAGCTTCACCGGACTAGTTATCTTTAACAAGTTTAGGTTGTTTTTGTAAACAACTGTATTTCAATAAGCCCACGGAAGATCCCGAGTCAACTAGTAACGATAACGGGTGTTCAATATGGATGATAATAGTAGTACATCCAGTAACAATCTCTTTGATGTATCTATATGTACCTCATACATTTTCGATTGGGTGCTTATTGGGGGCTGGTTATCCGAGAGGTCCCTTGGATTTGAGGAAAGAGCTCTTGTTTTGAGCTGGTTACCCGAGTGGTCCCTTGGAGTTGAGGAAAGAGCTCTTGTTTGGGGTTGGTTACCCGAGTGCTCCTTTGGATTTGTGTACGACAAAAGCTATTAGGTGGCCTTTTAGTAAAATAGTCAGAAGATCTTTGGAAGGGCAGAGGCTAAGGATTTGGTCTTGAAGTGATTGGCCTAAACCTATTGTTTTGGTTATTTGGTTTTGGGTCTACTTGTGAGCGCCTACAAAGCGTTTGCTGTCAGCGTTCATCTGAGGTAGCAAAGTTAATCAACTCATATAATGATCTGATGATGATGATGATGATGAAGGAAGCTTGACGTATCCGTCGATTTAAGTGATTTACATCTCACAATATTCCAGATGCGAGGTTGTAGACCCATCAAAAAATGGTGGAGGGCAAGATTCTTCATTGCAGCAGTGCGTGCCGAAAGTTCTTTGATTTATATAGCTGAGAAAGATAGTTTTGTTAGTAGTTGTGAGAGGTAGGTTTTCGTGCGTAAGACGTATTAACTGACGTTCTCTTGTGGACCTTGCCTGCTCTATTGAAGTTCCATGAGGAGATGTGAATAATGTTTGCGCTCACTAAACTGCGTTTTTAAGAACCCTTTAAGCTGGTCCCCCAGGTCGTAAACTCCTTAACAAACCACAGTCACGTGTCAAACCGGAAGAAAATATGATAAACAATTTGCAGTATCACACTTTTTTCGAATGTTTTTCGACACTGCGCACTTATGAACACACACTAAACACCGGGCGACTGACAAATATCATGGCGGCGCGTCGAACGATGAATGAATGAGCGTGATTGGTCAATTTGAATTGTGAATTTCGCTGGGCTTTACTCCTTCTTACCTCCTTCTCCCTTAACAGGCTACCTTGGACTTTAGCAATTATGAAACTGAAAATGTTCGAAATGTTGTGTGACTAAAGTACTCGCCTAAATATTACAATGAACTTTTTTAGTCAAGCTCCTTATAATGTAACCATAAATATAACCAATTGCTTGGGTACCGAAATCAGAAAAATATAGGGCAATCTCTTCAATTTCTATCTCTTCTGCACCCTGTTTTTATATCAGTTATATTTTGTGTTGTAGTATAATTGATTCTCTCTATTGCGGAGGAACAATTTAAAATAAAAATATACTCTAAAGCTGCACAATTGCCACGATTTGTATCTTTTAAAGAAATATGCATTAAAATCTTATTGTATGCAGATACGAACTGCTTTGCAGTGGGATTATTGTTCATACCCCCGTGTTCCCTAATATTGCAGAACAGAAGTTCCAAATGATCTTGGCTTAATTTGTAGAACGGTAGGTTTAAAAGAGTTTTTAGCTCGATTAAATGGATATATAGATGTGTCAACGCTTTAATACCCCCAAAAAAACCAAGGAATCCGCGTTTTCTAGAACTCTTTATTAAATAAATAAATAAACGAGTTCCTTTTTCTAATTTTAAACATCGAATATACTCTGATGTTACGGCCAGGAATTAAAAAATTTGGTTTACATTATTTTCGTTTAAAGCTTTTGTAAAACCGTGTAAATGCACATTTTTAGAATTAAATATATCAAAAAGATTGTTAAATATAATTAAAAAAAGTTCTGTAGGTTCACTGTTATGGAATTAAGCAATTCCAGATGTTCTGCAATATTTAATGGCTTCTGCCACATTTTAACTAAATAGCTGTGTAGCAAATTTCACTTTCATTCCCAAAGTTAATGTGGCGGTGTCTTAATTTATTTGATAAATGAAAAGTTTCACGATATTGCATATTATTGAGGTCAACCAGGTGTTGCCAATGAACTTTACGTCCATTTATATAATAATAATATAATAATATATTTATATGTATAGGTAAACGTATTAAAATTATCAAAAGCGTTTCGTATTAATGTTGTTTTTAACTTTCTTGAAATGTGATGTATTTTAAATAAATAAAATAATGACTCTCACCGATGGTATGTTACACCTCCATTTAGTAGATTTTTACTTCTACCATCCTTTTTACATTCCAGGACTGCACAATAAACCATTATAATACAATTTATATGAATTACGAAAAATGAATTCATATAACCGCTCTGCGGTGATCGTAAAATGCGATTAGGTACGAATTGAGTGGCGCATTCGTGGAGTTTCTCAAATGCATGAGTGTCACGCCACGTCACGCCCACTTAAACTTCAACTCTTCTCTTTCTTCCATGCCAAGCGCTATGACTCAGCAACGTACCGACCGGAGAGAAGGGTGGGGGAAGGGGCCAGTACAGCTGCCGGCAACATGTGATTTTCTATTATTTAGGGTCTCAGGTAAAAGCGTTTGAACATAGTTGCCGGTCCTCACATTTTTCATACTTAACTACCTTTGACGCCTGGATAATATATTTAGGCTAGGTTCGAAAAAGGATGTTAAAATTATGGAATTCAAATCGTAACGTATTTCCTATGGTTCGTTGGATAAACGAGTAATATGAACTATATTACTTTCGTTTTCCTTTGATCCACTATTGTAAATTTACCGCTACTAATTCATATTCGATATTACAAATTAAAATTTTCAAGCCCATCCCGAGCCGGGGTCACTCTATGATTTTCAATATCTATAAAAATATGATTTTCGCCCATGGAGTTGAAAACGAAATCACCGTTATTACAGAATTTTGCCTTTTCTCTGTGGAGTTTCCCAAAATTCGAGTCACAGTAATTGGAAGTCGTTTTTCGTTTACATCGAATAGTAATGAACTCTCTTTCCAATACTGGAAAAATAATTCCTTCCTTGTGGAATGTGGAAGTGGAATGTGGATGTAATT
>AP028430.1:13863495-13981675 GCA_036509395.1 Antheraea yamamai
TAAAATTCATGAAGTTCCAAAGGTTTATTTTTAGTAGCTTATGAGAAACAACAGATAATACATTATTGGTTTTATGAAACTTACCGTTCTTTTAAACTACGCCTTACTTAATATTTAACCTTCCAGAGTATATATATTTTATTTGAGAATGAATGAATGAATGAAATCCTTTGAAAGATAATATTTTTATGAATTGTAACGTCTTTACTGGGGATGCAATATAATCATGATAACCTGAGCTATAGATATGTTTGAACAAGTTTTCGGAGCTTATAATACCCGTTGACCAACTTAAAGGTTGCAATTCAGTATAGTTTTCCAATACTGGTAACGCCTGATTAAACGGTACCCCAAGATTCCACTTATTTAGTGGATTTATATTTATTATATTTGTTTTAGTGGATATATGGAAATACATTTCCTGATTGCGATGTACTGAAATTTACTGATTTGGCATTTTGTTTGACTGTTTACGCTTCGATAGCTCTGATATGTTTTATATGCTTGCTGGATTGGGAAATGAAACTGAAACTTAAACCTGAAAATGGGCATTACCAAGGAAATGGGGTGGCAACCATCACACCCACACTGATCGGGGTACCTAGCCTAGGCAGTGGACAGTATACTTAAAATTCTCTGGAGGTAGATACCCCTGGAAAAATATATGTCGAAAAGATTTTCTTTATAATCGGGATAAATTTCGTAGCTGTTCGGGCCGATTTCCAAGTTCACTGCTTTGATTATGTGCAAAATTGAAACAAACCCGTCATTGAACACACAAACTGTGGTGAGGAAGGCGTGTAAATAGCCGTGCTCACCGTGCGGTATGAGAACTTATTATGTCTGAACACGTGGATGCGTGTCAGACTAACTTTGCCTATCTCTGAGTATGTGAGAATATGTGATCGATACTGGGAGGTATATAAAGCACTTTCGCTTACCCAGTTGCTGGATGCGGCTGCCGGGTCCTCGCACGTCCACGAATCACGTGTATCACAGTGTTGGTGGCCACCAGATCGCTCGCACACGTAACACATACAATGTAATGTTTATTATGCGGTGAAAGAAGCGGCAATAGTTCCTTATTACACTTAAAACTAAAACCGGTTTAAACACAAGGTATATAGCGGTATAGCAGTTATTGTGCGTAATTAATGCGCACGCGATGGCAAGCGGGTGGTGTCTTTACAGTTTCGCGAAGAGGAGTGCTGTACTTATGTCAAAGGACAAAGTCGCCCCCCGTATCGACACATCTTATCATTATTAAACTAGATGGCGGGACATCCGCCTCACCATGCTCCCCGCCTTGAAAGCTTCGAGCTTTCAAAGAAAAATTATTATCTACACGATTAGGAAGCTATGGGAGTGGAAATGCACTAAGTTGTGAAGTTTTATATTTATAGCGGTATGAAATATATAAGAAAACGGTTGACAGTAGTTTGAAACAATTTGTTATACAATGAATAGCGGTGTAATGTTAATTAAAAGTTTAAAACAACAAGATCTAATTTGAGTATAATATAAACATAAATCTAGGTTAAAGTAAGATGCGCTTAGAAAATACTAGAGTATTAATAAATTATTCTATTGAGTTGGTAAAGGGTACAGCTTAGTGACAGGACGTTTATATGTACCTGACGCTGTTCTAACTGATGCAACTCGGACTATGCCATCCGAGCCAGGGAATACTTCATTTATAATACCTAATGGCCAAGTTAAAGGAGGTGCATTATCTTGACCTAAGAGAACGACAGTACCAATCTCTACAGGTCGATCAGGTGTGCACCATTTCTGACGAACTTGCAGCGTGTGTAAGTATTCAATACGCCATCTTTTCCAGTATGATAATACAAGCTGGTCTAACAGTTTTTTGCGGTTCGTCAAATTCATGCTTTCTTCTGTCAGTTCAGAAGAAGGCAAGTATGTAAGAGGACTGGACATTAAAAAATGTGATGGCGTGAGCACATCCGGATGTGGATCTGACGATAAAACGATAAGTGGTCGAGAATTTAGGAGACATTCTATTTGAATAACTACGGTTAAGAGTTCCTCATACGTGAGAAGCTGCTTTCCTATAACTCTATATAAGTGAGTCTTAACGCTTTTAATATTTGACTCCCAAAGACCTCCAAAATGTGCAGCGCGTGGCGGTATCATAGTCCACTTAATGCGGGTTTTAAGAAGCTCCTGTTTGATGTCAGATTGGACAGTCGAGTTTTGCAAAAAAGAATAAATTTCATTAAGCTGCGCCTTAGCGCAAATAAAATTAGTACCATTATCTGAGTACATAACAGACACTGGACCGCGGCGAGAAATAAATCTTTTGAAGGCGGAAATAAATGCCTCAGAAGTGAGATCCGATACAAGTTCTATATGTATAGCTTTTGTTCTATATGTGGGGCCGTTCCACCATAGAGAATGAGCAATTAAATTAAAAGGCAGCATACCACGTGAGAGACAATCACTAGGATTTTCTTTTCCCGATACGTAATTAAAACAAGCGGCGGATAGATTGTCCTGAATTTTAGCAATACGATTGCTTACAAAAATAGACCATCTACGGGGAGATGAATGGATCCACGAGAGAGCTATAGTAGAATCCGTTAAAGCATAAACACCTGCAATAGGTACGCGAGTTGAAATCCTTTCACGGACCACGCGAACCAGCTTAGACAGTAGAAAAGCAGCAACAAGTTCTAATCGAGCTAGTGTAGTTATTTTTGCGGGTGAAACTTTGGATTTTGCACATAAAAGTCGAACGGTGATATGATCTTCAGGGTCGGTGATGTGTAAATAGATACAGCAACCATAACCACTGAAACTGGCGTCACAAAAGGCTACGATATTCACTACAGATTCTTTAAATACGCCAACATGTCTCGGGATATTTAGAGAAGAGAGTGCGGGAAAATCGTGCACAAAGGTGGAAAAGCGACTGATGATGGATTCCGGAGGAGTTTCATCCCAGTCTATTTTAGCTAACCAAAGTTCCTTAATAAGAATTTTAGCGTACAATACAACAGGTGCCACAAGGCCATGTACGTCGAACAAGCGGGCCACTAGCGATAGAATCGTCCGCTTTGTGCATTTACTATCCAGAGGAACGGTCGTCAGAGAAAAATAATCACTCGTGGGTTCCCAAGTTAAACCAAGGATTTTAAAATTATTGATGTTATTATCCATGGCGGATATAACAACTGGAGAGCGGTGTGACTCTGGAAGAGTCTCCAATAAAGCGGTTGAGTTGCTAGTCCATTTGATAAGATCAAAGGAACCTTCTTTAAATAATTCAATTAGATCACGAGATAAATTCATCGCAATCTGTTCATCAGGAACGGAGTAGACAAAATCGTCCATATAGAATTGAGTTTCTACCAATTTAGAAATCTCGCGAAAGCAGTCACTATGGTCACAGGCTAGTTTACGTAATGTGCGCATAGCTAGATAAGGACTAGATTTTAATCCGAAAGGAACGCGGTTAAAATTATAGGTACGTATAGATTCTTTATCGTAGAAACGAAATAAAATTCGTAAGTATTTACGGTGATGCTCATTTACACCAATACGTAAAAACATTTGTTTAATGTCTGCGGTTATAGCTATAGGAAACGTACGAAAATCAAGCAATAATAAAAACAAGTCTGTTTGTAAATTAGGTCCGACATGTAAAACGTCATTGAGTGACAACCCTGAGTGAGTTTTGGCACTAGCGTCTAATACCACCCGAGTGGTATTCTTATCCGATCTCAGAACAGCGTGATGGGCTATATAATATCCCTCTTCGAATAATTCGGTATATGGTACCTCAGATAAATACTTCTGAGATATATAATCGGCGATTATTTTGTTATAATTTTCGCGTAGGGTTGGCATGTGAGTGAACTTACGCTCGAGCGCAAGCAGTCGACGATGCGCCACTCCGCGAGAATTTCCCAGTTCAGACGGGTTTCGCGAGAAAGGTAAATCGACAAAATATCGGCCGTTTTTGAATAAAACTGAAGAATCAAAAATATTTTCACAATCTAACTCATCTGGACTATTAAAGCGTTGAGATGGAATGTCTTCCAACTCGAAAAATTTCTGCAAATCTGATTCTGTATCACTATTCGTAAGCGCGGTGAATGAAGTACTAGGAGTCGCGTCACACTGACTCGAAATGTCTCCCATAAATATATAACCGAAAGTAGTTAATAAGGCGGGCGGTGCACGATTGTCTGAGTGAACCCTATCTCCTAAATAAATATATGGAAATAATTGGGCACCGAGAACAACGTCAATTACTCCTGGTATATTCCAGCTTAAATCGGCAAGCGGTAAAGTTTGTAAATACGACATATCACAGTTTAAGTCAATAAAATTGGCGGGTAATTTATCAGTAATACAATCTATCACCAAAACGCGAATAAAATATTTATAATTAGGATTAATACGTGATTCTATAGTAAAGTTAACAAAACCGAGCACAGGTCGTGACGTCATACCAACACCTTGCAAAAAGGAATTATTTAATTTATTTACAGGTATGTTCAAACGTTTACAACAATCCATCGTAACTAAATTATTTTGTGAACCGTTATCTATTAAGCACCTGACTATGGTCTTTTGTCTGTTATTATTGCAATACGCATAGATTTGCGCAGTTGATAAGAGAATCGTCGTCCTATTCTGTGAACGATCGCCAACGCTAAGCGAGACAGAGCGCGTAGCATCGTGCGGCAACATAGTGACTATCGAATTCGCGGGCTCGGCCGCCAGGTGGACGGCAGAGGTTCGATTCGGCGCCGGCGGCGTCGTCTGCACGCGCGGAGAATCATTTGAGAAATGTAATAAGGAATGATGTTGTTTTTTACAAATTTTGCAAACATTTCGCGAGTTACATTTACTTAATGAGTGAGATAAACTTAAACAATTGACACAGCCACGTTTTGATTTTATAAATTCGAAACGAGCTTGCGGTGTGTTAATATTTTTAAATTTTAAACAATGAAATAGCTGATGCTCACCGTTGTGGCACAGCTGACAGCGTGTTACAGAAGCCGATTCATTACTCGAGATGAAAGATTTAGAAGTACGATTTTTTATATTACGACTATTAACTATACTAGACTTTGCGCGCGGTTCTGTATGATAATTATGAATATGTGAGCGTTCGAGTATTTTAACATAATCCTGAATGAAAGATATAAATTCCTTATAGGAAGGTAGTTCTTTCCCGCTAACACTATTCTCAAATTGTTGTAGTGTTTGGGAGTCAATTTTTCTCATGCCACAATGTAATAAAACAAAGTCTAATAGGTCGGGAATGTCTAATAGTTTTAATGCAGCGACAGACGCGGAATATTTTTCTATAAAAGTATTTAAACTACCGGCAGTACCGATACAACCTTTTATATCCAGAACGTTATTGAGATAGTGAACACCTAAACTACGTTTATCCTGGTATTTTTTGACAAGACTATCCCATATTATGTTATAAGTATCCCCTGAAGGAACAATACCGGCTGTTAATTTTAAAGCATCTTGAGTTAAATTACTAATTAAATACTGCACACGCTGCGCATCGGTCAGATTGGTATTCAAATGCACATTATTACGAAATATTTCGTAGAATATTGGCCAGTTATCCATTTTTCCATCGAATGATGGTAATTGGATAGGTGGTAATTTTACAGTACTCTTTTTCTGATCGGATGCACAGGTTTTACTATTTGCAAGTATGAGATTACGTTTATATTTGATACTCGAATACAAATCCTCAATGGAATTTAAGCATGAGTAGTCTGGCGGGGTATTATTCATTTTAAACTGTAACTCATTAATCTGATCAATTATTGTTTCAAACTTACTGTACAATTCCGTAATAGACTCAGATTGTGCTAAAAATATCTCATTTGAGCGTGAATCTTAATTCGAAATATTTTTTGATGAGACAAATAAACGATTCATTCTTTCGAAAATAGCTTCTTTTTTAGCAATAAGCTGATTGAGTTCGATTTCAGACTTATTAAGAGCCATTATAATGGGTTGTAAGATGATAATATATACTAATTAAAAAACAATACAAAATGTAGGGTAGTAGCGGGTGGTCGTACAAAGTATGTAACGACACCGGAATATTATGATTATTATGTTTGCGGGATGAATATTTTTGTAAATATGAAGCTAGGATCTATCCTAGGCTCGTAAGGACCATCTAACTGTGATGAGGCAGGCGTGTAAATAGCCGTGCTCACCGTGCGGTATGAGAACTTATTATGTCTGAACACGTGGATGCGTGTCAGACTAACTTTGTCTATCTCTGAGTATGTGAGAATATGTGATCGATACTGGGAGGTATATAAAGCACTTTCGCTTACCCAGTTGCTGGATGCGGCTGCCGGGTCCTCGCACGTCCACGAATCACGTGTATCACAGTGTTGGTGGCCACCAGATCGCTCACACACGTAACACATACAATGTAATGTTTATTATGCGGTGAAAGAAGCGGCAATAGTTCCTTATTACACTTAAAACTAAAAGCGGTTTAAACACAAGGTATATAGCGGTGTAGCAGTTATTGTGCGTAATTAATGCGCACGCGATGGCAAGCGGGTGGTGTCTTTACAGTTTCGCGAAGAGGAGTGCTGTACTTATGTCAAAGGACAAAGTCGCCCCCCGTATCGACACATCTTATCATTATTAAACTAGATGGCGGGACATCCGCCTCACCAAACTGCAATATCCGTGGCTACATCCAAGATTGTTTTACCACTTGAAATAGATTTCGGGGCCAATGCCCACACAGTGGAATTGAAGCTTTCATTATTGTTTTGTGTGTAACCACCGATGCACCGAGTTAGAAGATCTTCACTGGTCAGTTCTTCATAGATTGGTTTGATAGCTTCATAGACTTCAATTGCAAGAGCTGGCTTATGTTCGTACTCAGCCAAAGTATTTGTAGCTTTAGCGCGTTGCCATGAGCACCATGAATCCTCTCCAATAGGACATTTGTCGTGCTGCGGTTTATCATCAGTAGATAATTTGTGATCCAGTGTAGTCCATATACTGCTTCTCATGTTCTTAACTGAATCACTGTTTCTACGAATCGCTAATCCATAATAAATAGATAGCTCGTCTATAAGTTTCCCAGTCAATTTGCCCCTTCCACCGAGACCTTTTGTCTTCTTTTTCAAATTACGTAGTCGGGTGCCCATTCGCTTTTGCACGTGATCTATGCACTCTTTCTTGAGTACTGTGAAATCCTCATACGGCTTAGCATCTGTAATACCTTTGAAAGTCTTAGAATCACCGTCACCAATGTAGTGAGTATATTTGAGCTGGTGCAAAGTTTCAGAGCGGCGAAACATCTCAACAACTGAGTCGACTTCCATTTTTCCTGCCGATCCATCGTGATTCACAGCGCATTCTTCTGCATGATTTTCTGCCCACTGCACATATTCTTCGGTATCTTATTTTTTAGCCCAATATTCACACGCCTTACAGTTTTTTGATTTCACTACACAATCAACGATTTTTCCACCGTTATAGCCAATAAGAGTCGTTATCCCATACAAAGACGTAAATCCACGTTTTCTCCACGAGCCATTGCCTGATACTACAATTCCATTTTCTCCATTTTCAATAGATACGGTTTTCTCTTCTTCCGCAGCTCTCATCATACTGTTCTTGCAAACTAGATTCGTTGCAGAGCTCATTTTTTTGACAATCTTATCGTAAAATGAGTGAAAGGTAGGCCGAGGTAATTCCATAAATGCACAGAATTTTCTTATTCCGTGCCGACCAACTCCAAGCAATCGCATGGCAATTATGATTCTACGGTTGATTTCGTAGCCTTTCTCAACAAGTGGACAACTCGGTATCTCAGTCTTTTCACAATTCTCACAGGACATTACTAGTTTGAATCCCAAACCACGCTTACTACTTTCAGTAAATTTCACTTCCGATTGGCATATCTTACAAATGACAGCGTTCGAAATAGCTGAAAATACTGCGATAAAGTTAATTATACGATATCCAAACGCTGGATCCACTTCAATATCATATAAATATTCCGATTGCTTTAGTTTTTTTGCCGATGTACTGGCATTCAAGTCGTCTGGTGCTTCTAGCTCATGGCGATGCAATGGTCTTCTTCGAGATATTTTTGGTCTCTTTCTATTGAAAAACGACGTTTTTATTCCTTTCTTCGCACTGTACACTACTTTATCACTCATTGTAAAAACTAAATAATTATACAGGGAAAAAGAAATGAAAGTTCACAGAAATATCGAGGAAAACAAGTGTTCGTCGACTAGCGTCCTTCTCAAATGCTTGGCTGTGCCCAACTAACTAAAATAGACGTTCGACAAGGATAAACTCGTCTAGACTAGTCAGGAAATAAATATTTTCAATAACATCTGCCGTATACATGCTCTAGTCCCCTAACGTACCTTCCCCCTAGCGCTCACAAAAGGAGCTCGCTGCGGACCGGATGGCCTTGTACTAAAATTCGAAAACCGAGTACCTAAAGGTTTTTCCCGGCCATAATCTTCTGGGACATCATTTTTGAGGTCCTAAGGGACAATTGGAATTAAAAAAAAAAAATTTTCGAAAATTCTAGGGTGGCCTAAGGCCTTAAGGCGGTCGGAGAGGCTACGAAGTGGATTGCGTTGGGTTTGTTAATCTTAGTTCAATATAAAACACATTTTCTTAGTCATGTTTGGTTACTGCCATTATGCGTATTGTTACTGTACCTTTGACTTTCTGTAGTAAGGGTAATTTTCAAACTATGACGATGTGACTGAATATTTTCAAAACGTTTTTTTTAGTAATGGTCATTACTGTTTTTGTGAATCATTTACAAAATGAAAACGGGTAGAGCTTCGTCTTTTAAATTAGTAGGGCAGTGGAGTAAAATATCTATACACGTTTGCGGGTAACTTTAATTGTGAATAGCAGCAGCAAACTGGTCTATGAATGGTATATATTTAGTTAGACTTTACCGCTAAAACTTGGAGAATTAATATTTAATCATTTTGAAACTGATGGATTATTACTTTGTGTTGCCTGAGCAGTAGTTAAGTTCATGATAGTGTTACTTTAGAGTTTAGTGTTAAAGAAACTTTCAATTATGGTAATCGAGTTTTTTAATTGTGCCTTCTTTATTTTTAGACCCTTGATGATTCCACTTGTTACCTTGAGGAAAGAGTTGTTTTATTGGTATATGGTTTAGTGTAATAAATGGTTATAATAATCAGCCGCTTATGGTTGATAGCGTGCTGCTCATGTTGAGTCGCTACTCAGTGACTTACTGACAGCTAAGTGGTTAATTACGAACTGAACTTATACAAATAAATTGTCTTTATAATAAAATGTAAAAGTCCCCGCAGTGCAAAACTGGCTCTTACCTCACTAATAGATATTGAAAGGGCTGATGGGACAGTGTATATAGGTCCTTCCAGGAGAGTGCGGTGAAAATAAAAAGGTAATAAAAAAGGCGTGAAAGAAAAATAAAGCATGAAGCGGTAGGTGGACTTGCCTATAAATAAATACGAGTATAGTAACAAAGACTCCAAATAAAACGCGTGGACTAACCTAAAATTCAGCACTTTGTGCACGCGAGATTCCATAACTAAATCAACGTCTGCATTTATTAATTGACAAGACAACCATTGACAAAAGAACTACTCAATGGTTTGTTCAATAATTACTGGTTCAATAATCAATGTCAATAATTACTGGTAAGTTAAGTGCCCGACAACAATCAGTAGTTATTAAATTATGCTATGAGCCAATATTCAGTAAACACCGAAACATTATTTTATGTCCAGTACATTCCTTAGGTCGAGTATAAACTTACGATATAGGCAACAAAATTGTGGCATTAGAATTTGCTGTAGACGAAAGTAACATCATCCGTAGCCAATACGGCATTGGAGCTATGCTTTTAGAAAGAGGCCGAATCGCAATAGCTAGAACACATTTATAAAGCTAACGACAAGTGATGCTTCAGTCTTGTTTCTCAATCTTTGTTTTTCAATGTATTTAGTTTAATGTCTACTCCATAAAATATCAATAAGATGTTGTCTTGCATTTTGTCTAAGTATCTTGGTTGAACTTCATTGTCGGATGGGTTATTATCCACATCACTTGTGACTAAGTCAGTGGAGCATGTAATTAAGTTGCACAGGTTATGAAGTACACAACATGAGTTTATAATTTTGTTGGCAGTTTGTGGATTGTAGTGTAGCACTCTATGACGAGATAAACACCTCCATCTTGCTTTTAAGAGCCCTATAGCGCGCTCCACTATATTTCTTGCTGAAGCATGTTTTTGTATACAATAATCTTCAGCAAACCCAGCTTGTGCATTTATTATAGGTGTCATTAAGTACTCTCGAGCATAACCAGAATCACCTTAAAGTATAAGAAAAGTATAATTAGTTTTTATATCTCACTAATATCAATTACAATAGTGTTACAATTATATTAACCTAATAAATAGATAACTTCTCCTCTACTCCTTAAATCTGATAAAAGATTTCTTACTGCTTGTTGGTTGAATATAAAATTGTCATGAGTTGCACTCCAAATATGGCATCGACACTTAGAATGTTCATGTCACTGTCACATATCTACAAAAAAGAGGCAATAATAATTTGGAGTCAATAATGACTTAAGTAGGAATTTAAATGCTGACTACTGAGTTAATAATTTAAAATTTGAAAATTTGTACATCTCTACAATGAAAATGTTTTCTATTAAAAAATCTTTCCTCATGTTCTGTAGGTCGAATAATGGCCACATGTGTACCATCAATGCAATGTACCTACTACACCTGGAATGTGATGTTTGTCATTAAATCTGAAAAAATAATCGATGTAATAAATATTGTCATAGTTAATTGAAATCATAAATTATACCTATAACAAACTTTATGATGTTTATCCTTACTTCCTTTTAATAATGTTCCTTTCTTCAACAGACTGAGGACATTTAATATGTTTTGATAATATAATTTTATGATTTAATGCTTTTTGTGACATTATTAATTGCTCTCGATACAGAGTGCTGAGACATTACTGTACCATTTCTCCGTCCCATTATTCTTTGGTAGCTTTTAGTTGCATAAAAAGATAATGTAACAAAAATGATTACTTTATGCATTTATATATACAAGATAAACTTACAATTTGTATGAAAACTCACATTGCATTTAATGGAAATATCACTTCACCTATGTGGTTTGCGCATGTATGGTGTTAAATCTTTAACCAATACATCAAATAACTCTTTTGATTACCGATAATTTCTTCGAAATTCTTCAGCGTCCATTTCCATAGCGGTTTGGTTAAATCTATTCATTCTATTAATAGTTCTCGTTTCACATTTATCGATACGGTTTGCTTCTTCGAGAACGTTAAATAAAATTGATAAACAAGCCATAATAACAACGAATTCGAACAATTTTCACACAAATATGCGTCACTCGATCACAATAAAGTACATTTCTTATTAGAGTCATGTTGGTCACTGTGCGCACTTAAGCTTTGAAACGTCTGAAATGAATATATAAATATTGAAAGTGAAAGTTATTACTTGATAGACAGTAAAAAAACTATTTATAGTAAGAAAAAGACGTGGATGAAATTTTTTATTACAGGTTACTTTCCTCAAATGTAAGTAAATAATTATAATATCATTACATAGTATAACACGAAGTGATCAAATATATATTTAATGCCACCATATTGTTTTGACTTTTTTCCTTTTTGAGTATGAGATAAGCCAGGTATGAAACATTCAGATCTAGTTCCTCTGGTTATTAAAGATGATCCAAGTCATAAGGAAATTATTTGACTTAATTAATTTATTACGATTAAATAAAATACATTTTTCACGAAGTTACATGTGTTCAATAAAATCTAACCTCAATAAGCAATATAGAGCTGCAGATTTATTAAAACAAAAGTATTTTTGTGAAATGTGATGAATATGTTTTTTTACCCCTGAATGGCGAAAATGTCAGGTCAATAGCGTAGTCGGTTCGAAAAAAAAAGGAACAACGCACACAGCCAAATTACGATCCAATAACGACGTTAACGTGGTACTTTGTGTTCTGTTTATATTTTTGAAGTGTCAGAGTGTACGACATTAATAAACTGTTCCTTTTATGCTAAAATGTGGCTACTAATAATAAATTACACATTATTAAGTAATTCCATAGCCCTATGTGGTTTTTCTGTCTTTTTAAAATTTGTTACAACAGTTATCTCGTGGTTTCATTCGCATATTTATACTTTCCATTGAAATATAATATGTAATAGATTAACGAAATTATCAATTAACGATGTGTGCGTATTATATAAGTTCTACTACGACTAAAGAAACAACTCAAATGTGAATCAGTGAATGCATTATTGTCGCACATCTTACGTATAAACTTTATTTGTTTATTATTTACTAGCGGGCCCGGCAGACGTTGTCCCGCCCTGATTATAAAAAAATCCTTAACAAATTACATACCAAAACCTTCCTCATGAATCACTTTAACCACTGGTGAAAACCGCATGTAAATCCGTTCAGTAGTTTTTGAGTTTATCGCGAACAGACAGACAGACGCGGTAGGGGACTTTGTTTTATACTATGTAATGATTTCAAGAGTATACACACCGATACTTATTTTAATAAAACGTACTGAGGATTTAATAAAACAACGATAATTTTTCCAAGCATATATTTAACAAAAAAGCAACGATAATTTATTCCAAACATTTTTTTTTTATAATACAACGATAATTAATTTCAAACACATTTTTTATATTTCCTTTCCGCCTTCGCCTGTTATTCGTCGTTAACAAAGAACCTAAGAAAAAGAATATTAGTATAGTTTTTTTTATTACATGAATAAGTATTATTATTACTTTATATGTTTTGGCCATTAACCACATTCTTAATTTCTCTATATGGGTACGATACATTAGCATCGTGTTATTATTATTATGACCATATTGTAGTTTTATCATGATGTTTTCTTTTACCGGAAGTTCCGGCTCACTCGCATGGACTCGAACCTATGATAATCAATGCGATATCCGAAGACACAAACCACTGAGCTATCAAAAAAAACTACTAAAAAGTGATTAACTATTGAAGTGAAGTGAATCCATAACAAAATCAAAATACTCTTTACTCAATTTAGGCCCTGAGAAGGCACTTATGAACGTCAAAGCTACCACCGGTTCGGAAAACAACCTAGTCATTGAGAAGAACCGGCAAGAAATTCGATCTGGTTTATCTTTTCATAATAACTAACATATTTTTTGATTATTACAACATAATAGGACATAAAGCTACATTCGTTTTTAGTGGCTGCACAGAGAGAGGCGTCACTTCCAGACGTCGCTATCGTTCACATATTGATCCACCCTGTAATAACCTTTATGTATTAAGACCCGCTTGACATAACACTTGAACCTACTATCCGACAAAAAATACGAAATCAAAAAATTAACAGAAAAAAAATAATTCCTACATATAACACTATCCGTGAGTAGATATGGTAGACGCCGCGCGCCGTGTCGCAGATCTATAACATAATAGGTATATTGCATTAAGTGTTATCTTTCAACTAGTAGTGTAATTATCATATATATGTGTCGATACATTTCAGAATCAGCTAATCTTCAAATTTTGTACATATAAAATATGAAAATCATAAAAAAAAAACTAAAACCTTATGGACGGCAAAATTTGAATTTCCTTCGCGGTGTATAAATAACTGGAAATTTAAAAAAAAATCAAACATGTTACATGAACGATTAAAGTTGGGTTTAGCTCATTGTGAAATGTATGGACTCGTATATAGGTATAACATACTTACAAAGTGTGTAATTCGGTGTCAAAGTGTGTAAATCTATTTCGAAAATGAACTCCGAAGGGCTGGGAGAGGGTGAGCCAAAATAATCTGACGATTCCTATAAAGACATTTATTTTATCTTTTACAGCAATAATAACCTCTATAGAACTACACTCTAAATGAATCCTATTATATGTGACGATGATATTGGACTCAAAACATTGATAATTGAATAAAACACAATAGCTTAGTAAGTCTTTCGTATCAAATTACGAATTATCATAACAAAAAGAAATCTAAACAAATGCTTCCATATTATAAATATTTACATTAGCGTGATACGAAACTATTCATACACTTGAAATCATAGGTTCTCAACACTTTGAATGGAAAAAACATAGTTTCATGATTTACGTTTATCAGCGAAAACATGCAAAGAATTACAAATAGGTGTAAATAAGAAGAACTATACATAGTATACCACTATAAAATATATTCGAAAGACGTACCTTACTTACCATTTCGAATAAAAAAATACACAAAATCCAAGAAATAACGAAAAACGTTATCACAAATACTCTGTAAACAACAATGACGTCTTTGTTTACGACGTTTTTATAGACAACTATCTGACCCGGCAGACTTCGTACTGCCTCAATCGATAAATAAAAGACCTAAACTTTTGTATAAAATAATCTTAAAACAAACAAAACAAACAAACAATCCGTATTAAATAAAAAAGCATTGTTTGAATGAAGCATGAAGTTTTATTATTATTTTCGATACCTCATATTGCTTACTTACAAAACAGAGTTTTCCTGAAATACTGGCTATTTATAAGGTTTAAATTTGATATTGTCAGACACACACTGTTATGATACAGTCTGTTAATCAATTTAAAGTTTTCTAATAAACTATTTTTTGTTTTATTTTGTGGTGCGTTAATAAACAAAGAAGACAGTTTTCCGACGCGCGAACACGCGACGTATATTGGTCCATGCGCGAAACAGGGAAACTCCAAGTTGATTTCGGAAACTTCTAACGACTGTTCTTGCGATTTATTTATGGTTATCGCAAAGGCCAGACGTACTGGAAATTGTAAGCGTTTAAAATCGAATGGTGAATCCGTTGGAATCATCGGTATCCGCGGGATCAAGACATCCTCTCCTTTGTATTTTCCTTTTATGATTGTTGCCTCAATGACGTTATTCATCAGCTTTTTCACAGCCAGTCTTGTTCCATTGCAAAGTCGAGGTTGATTAATGTTACGCAGCATGATGACAACTGGTCCTACTTTTCTGCAAATTGTGAGGTGGTAATCCAGTCAATTCCAGTGAATTTAAAAACTCAGTGGGATAGTTGACTACGTCATCCTGGTTCATAACGGTGTCGACTGATTTGAAACCAACTGTCCTGGAAGAAAATTCTGAATGGTCGCATTGAGATCCTCGATATCTTTATTTTTCGTCGCCAATATTGCTCGTTCACCCGGCCAATTATGGTTATTGAACTTTTGCGCTATATCTGGGAAAACACGCTGAATAAGCTCCTCTTTTGAATCTGTGATGTGACAGCAATCTGTGGGTAATGTGATGAATCCGGTCGAGGTGTCCACTGCAACTTTATTATTTCCAATGTCTAACAACTGCTTCGCAAACACATTTGCAGTTTCATCTTGTTGCAAAAATACTCGCATGTTAGTTGTTAATTGGAGTGTCTTTACATACTGCCACAAATTCGATAAATCAAGGAGGGTTTTAACATCCTCCAGCCCGAACAAAAAATGACCACGACAATTACAACAACTAGAAACAAATACAGCTTAAAGTATATACTAAATACTAATAACAATACAAATAACGAAAAGAGATTAACAAACATATTAAAGTATAAGTCGCTCAGGAGCCTTAACAACTCGGACGAGATCTAGTCCGCATATCGTTCCTATTATTTATTTCTAACCGGATAAAACTTCTGAAATGGTCTAGTGATAACGGCATTCTTCTTCAGCGATTTTGTTTTTACCATTCATACTATCATACAAAATGTGTGTATTGACAATTTACATTTTTCTATATAAAATATTTTTAAACCACTTGGAATTTTAATGTGGAATATGGAATCAAGTTTGTTTAACCATTACTAAAAATTCTTTGAAAATTGATGGCGATAATTGGTTATCCCAGCTTATTTTTAATTGCCCAGCTTTTTGTAACAATATCTTTGGGATAATATCTGAAGATGGCAGGTTCCAGCCCTGCCGCGGTCGCCATAAACTGTAGGGTTTAGGTTCGATTCTTAGTCGCTACCCGATTTATTATAACTACTAAGATGTGCAGATATAAGACACGTTTTAGTCTTGTTTTACAAGACTGACTTAGAATAATATTTTCTTGTTTTTAGAATATACATTTAAATGACACGAATCAAGGAGGAAAACCTAAAATAACATATCTCGAAAGGTTCCGTTGCAATTATGTTTTTAAAATTAAAAGTCCTTCCAATTTTCGTATTAAAAAATATATTTTTCATACTGTTTCAGTGTTTAATTAGCTTTAGTGACTACCTTATAATGAAATAATTATATTGAAATTCGATGACCATGTGTAGTCTATGTACGAGAGGGTCGTAATAAAGCAGTCATACTGAAAAGACGTGTGTTGATTATTTTAATATTGCTTCCCGCAACCCGCACACTGCACGGCGACTCTGCAAGCGCGAGCGAGGTGCGGCATTGCGACGCGATCGGATAACAGACGGGTATATAATTAGTCGCATAGATAATATACTAATATAGAAAGTAGATGGGCAACTCCAACAATTTTTTGGGAGGCAAAAAGTCGAAAATTTCTGTAGCGTCCAAAAAGATGGCGCTGGGTAGTTACAATGGTGGCATGGTACTATTTTTAAAATAAATATCACAAATATTGTTTTTGTTTTATTTTTTCCACCTCTTTAAATAATATTCCCTAGCCTGGGCTTTTACAAGATCGCTTTGGTCAAAATTAGATAATTTTCCTTTTAGTAATAAATTCAACTGTAGACGACAACATTTGTGGCCAAATTGCTTATAAATTTTATTAAAAGAGACCTATGTACCTGACAACTGATTATATTAAACTTAATCTCGAGATCTATACGAAACGTAATCGTTTCTTTTAAATTTTTATCATGTGGGGAATCACGCAAACATGACATTATAACATTTTTTTTTGTTAATTCAATAAATTCTTTATTGGCATACAACAAACTTTTTTTATGTAGTCCCTAAAGTATATTTATGTCACAGAGTCAATATCATTATTTATAAATGTAGTTTTAGAAATTTCGCCGTTTTTAAATATTTTGTTTTGACATTTTTTTATTATATGAGGCATATAAAATCAAAAACAACTAAGTGCATAGAGGTCAACTTTTCAAGAAACGAAAATAATAAGTGAATCAAGTGAACTTAGCTGTCTTTGATAATCACTGGCGCCATCTTTATATCAGAATGATAGTGATGTTCCTAGCACATACACGCCGATACTAGGGACCACATTTTTAATGTAGGTATGAAATTTAAAATAAAATCAAACTATTAAAATATCTTTTTATTATCAGATTTTATTATCAGACTTTTCTTTACTTCTTTGAACAAAACTCTTTTCTTATACTTTACAAAGCTTCTCTTATTATTTAATCAGTACAAATGTGTACTGATTTGCCTGTATCTGAATTAAATTACATTTCGTCACGAATTGGCACATTTCCAGAAATTTGGGATCGCTTCACAATAAATCTTTTGCATTCCGATATTTTAAAGGGCCATCTCGTAGTCGGTTTTAGAACTTTTTTGGCAGCGCCTTTGAAGTGTAACATTTGGATATCACGCATATGAGTAACTGTTGCTTTTAAACCAGTGACGTTTGCGTAATCTTCAGGCTTGATGATTATTTCGTGTTTTTAAGAACCCTCTCAATATTTCCAAAAACTCGATCTGGTGGTATAAAAGAGTGCCCAGTAACGGAAAAACGATTTCAATTTCTTTCAGAGACTTGTTTTCGAGAAGCCATGTTAATAGCATACATAGCAATACACTATTCTTGCTCTGCCCACCACTCTATCAGCCACGAAACGAATAGTGTCGATCCCTTCAAAATTAGTTTCACTTAAACGATCATACAGTGCAGAGGCTATTTGGTTGATTGTTTTTGGGAATTATTCTATCTTAATATACTACTATCTTAATCGATGTAATTGCAACACTTTTCTAAGTGTTTAATGTATAACAACTTGTTATTAACTAGTTAATAAAAAGTGGACATAGATTCGATGTTAAGCTAGCATGCAAATTATTCTAAGTTCCAACTAAAAGATTAATGATGAAAAGTAAAATTGAAAAGTTTTGGTTCTTCTGGTTTTTTTTAAGTTAATATTATTAGTTAAATATTGCAAGTTATTCTTTGTGTCAACTTTTATCCGCTTTAACTTTTAACTGCACTGGTATAACATATACATAAACACACAAGCCGTTCTGACAGCCATCGTAACCAAAGCTGGCATAAGATGTTCCCATCTCTTATCTCATGCTTGTTCGTAGTCTATGGCCATCACTTGATGTAAAAGATGCAATTTCTCCAATAAGGATAGATTGCAAGTAATGCAGTTTATGTACATAGTTCAAAGAAACATTGTTATGTACTAAAGTTATAAGCAAGTCATGGCATGATAACCATATTTCGTACAGCCCGTTGTAGCTAGGTAGTTGTATTTCCGGTAGTATAACCTGTATAGATGCCAAGCGCGATTCAACATAGTTAAACTCTTTGGAGATTTCTTCAAGTTGACTTGGGTCTTCCTTATTGTTTGTGCGATGCTTTCATATTCAACTCTTTTCCATTTATGTAGCTGTTCCATTTATGTCAAATGTTGCAATATAATGAAAGGAACTTATTTAAAGCTGCAGTAATAAACTTAATAAATATGTTACTTAAAAGCCAGACTATTTCTACACGCTGCAATTGCGTATAATTGTTGACAGTGCTGTTTTCCCTTACAAATGAGTCATGATTAGGCGTCACCAAATTTGGCATTTACATTTAAAATTCGGTACTCATTATCACATACCTGTCAAAATCGAATTATCATACATCGGGTAAACATGATTTATCTAAAAAAAATTTACCTCATATTTACCATTTGCACATTAAGTGAGTGATAGTATTTACTTAGTTAATACAGATGTTTTTCATCTTTAGGTGGCTCAAATATTTTGAAATGACTACCGTAAATACATCCTATCTCTCCTGGAATTTTATATTTAATATAAAACCTGAAAAAGAAAAATATTGTAATAATCCATAATGCTGACTATATTCAAATATAGATATTTAATATTTTTTATTTCTCGTAAGTGGTAGAGCCACGCTATAGTTATTACTGGTTTCAGTATGAATGGCTCGGCTCGCTAGGGGTAGTACCACCCGATCTACAGAAAACTGACGTGAAGTAATAGTGCTTGCATTGTTGTGTTTCGTTAGGTCAGTGTGAGCGCCGCAGGCCCACGTCCTGTAGGCCCAAATTTCTGTAGCGTCCTAAAAAATGGCGCTGGACAGTTACAAAGGTGGCACATTAGATGGAGCTTAATCACATTGGGTAGTTAGGTATTAGTTTTTTTATTCAATTTAAAAAAGAAAAGGTACTATTTTTAAAATAAAACATCACAAATATTATTTTTGCTTTATTTTTTCCACCTCGTTAAACAATATTCCCTAGGCTGGGCTTTGACAAGATCGCTTTGGTCAAAATTAGATAATTTTCTTTTTAGTACTAAATTCACGCCTTTACACCAACTGTGGACGACAACATTTGTGGCCAAATTGCTTATAAATTTTATTAAAAGAGACCTATGTACCTGACATCTGGTTATATAAAAATTAATGTCGAGGTCTATACAAAACATGATCTTTTATTTTAAATTTTTATTATGTGGGGAATCACGCAAAGATGATATTATAACATCATTCTGTTTTTGTTAATTCAATAAATTCTTTATTGGCATGTAACAAAGATTTTTTTGTGTTGTCCCTAAAGAATATCTATGTCGCAGGGTCAATATCATTATTTATAATGTAGTTATACAAACTTCGCAATTTTTAAATATTTTTGTTTGACATTTTTTTATTATATACCCTGCGACATACAGTTTTGATTCCTTATGTATTATATTTACACTTTCTTCCCTACATTTTGAATCAGCTGACAATGTTTCTAAAAATCTGTCGACATTACAAGTAATTAGGTGTTTCATGCAGGTCATCGTCTCTTTGAGGCTTTTAAAGATTTTTTAATGATTGTAGGCATTTGTTGTCATCTGCTTCACAGTTCGCATTTACAGAGTGGGGTGAGCTTAAGTTATTCAACAAAAGCGTCTCGTATGCATATACAAACTGTCCACAGGTAGGGTTAGTATTTCGGATACCGCAAAAAAAAATTTCTAAAGGATCCTGATTAAAATTTCTGGTTAGAATGCTGGTTATGTTGTGTTCTTTTTTTATATTTCCCACATCTCTAACCAGGTTTCAATATTCAAAATCCAATTTGAAATAGACGACACATTTCCAAATTTTACTTTCTCGGTGCCGTCTTTACTTTTTGTTAGCGATCTAAACTTAATGGATTTTAAAATCGGAAGACATTCTTTCCAGAAACTGATATGGGTAGATGATGCTTTTAGACACCCTGTTAATATTTTTGCGGTATCCGAATATGTATGTTCATTAAATGTATCAAATAATTGATCGTAACGCTCGGGAGTAAGTGGAACGGAAAAACTCGCGGTCGTGAGCGTGAGCGTCGTGATCTGTTTATAATTTAGTATAGCGTTTCCGTTATATAAATCAGTTGGTAGGCTGACCTTTTGCTCACTACGTGGAGCTAGTTTAATTTTATTGCACGGATTGTAAATTATATTTATAGCTGTTGATTCAGTGTAAAGGATTTCATGTTTCATATCTATTTGTGCTTTTAGTTGTTTCAAAAGATCGTTACCTATGAGTCCGTCGTAACAATCGTCTATGTCATATATGTAAAATTTGTGTTTATCGGGGCTATTGTACATGGGAAATAAGGGCATCTCTATTACTTTATTATGCCGACTAAAGGCGTGGGTGCTTATTACTTCAAACGGTTCATAATACTTTTAATTTTCAAAATATTCGTTTCTCTTTTCGGGGCTGATAAAATATCTGGAACTAACGGTGTCTATCATAAATTTTGAATTAATTTCAGGAATAATAATGTATGGTAATTTTATAGCACTATAATTAAGTCGTATTATCTCAGGGGTTCGTTGGAGCCGTCTATGTGAAAATTTCCTACATTTTCCATATTTAAGCCTTGGTCATTCTGTTTAGTAACATTGTCGTAACTTTCGAAGTCGGGTACAGGGTAATTTTCGTAGTAGTCATCATAGTAGTTATTGTCTGAATATTCGTATACAGTGTCGTTCATTTCAGGTTCGTTTATTTCATTTAATCTAAATCTTTGTGGTTTTGCAGGGGCTACTGTACGCATGCTTACGTATGTGGACGTTTGGGGTTGTTGTTGTGGATGACGAAACCGAACTGTTGTTGTCCTTGCACGAACGGTGGACGATAGCAGAGTTGCTGTTGTGCTTGATTAAATTGAGGTTGATAACCGTATTGAGGCTTATTTGTAATTTGTTGATTTTGGAATGCTGGTATCTTGTCTGTTTACTGGGTGGAATACCGAATTTAAATTTGAACTGTGATTGATGTGGATTAAAGTTATTAGGTCCATTTACCTAACACACAGGTAATTTAGAGTTTTTTTGAGGTTGCTGGTTAGAAGTAAAGAAAGACTTTATCCCGATTTTTTTAATAAACGGATTCTGTGTAAAAGTTTGAGGTTTAGGCTGTAATGAGGTCGATACATTTTGACAATGTCAGCTACTATACAGATAGGATGACAACGCCAACGCATGATAATGTGGCGAAGTTCAGGTTGAAGAGAAGGACCCACCATTAAATCGTGATTAAGAGATACACCATTACTACCTACACAGGAAGCATCAAATACGATGCGCAACTTAGTTGTACTTTTCTCATTATGAATAACGGCATGATGTGGCAAATATACAGCGTCTTCTTTATCCTTTATATTTCCCACATCCATATGATTGAGAGCTATATATTCATTTATAACTGCCGAATATTGAGCCTTGAAATCAGGATTTTTTAGGAATCGTCTTTCTAAATTCAAATATCGCCTTGTAGCAATTTCCCTGGATCCTCCGTATTTACATGTAGGATTGCTATCTAGCAATCTTTTAGATCTCTAAAAGACAAATTAACAATATAACGACCAGTTTCATCACGCCTTGTCGTTTTCTCAAATATCTCTTCGCATTTCTGCTCTTCGGGAGTCAAATGAATGGTCTCACAATTGCTAGTGGGCTCGGATTCTAGTTCCCAGAATTTTTTAAGAAGTGCATTCTCTTCTTTGTTGGTAGAATGCAATGCAACTATATTATTTTGGCAAGTCTCGCTTTGGTTGATTTCAACTAATTGACCAGATAAGATCCAACCTAGCCTGGTATTTTGTGCAATGGGCTGACCAGGTGGACCTTTGATTAAACCTACTAACAAAATCTGGCTGTAAACTTCTGCACCTAATAACAGATCTATCTTGTTCGGAGTATTGAACGACGGATCTGCTAAATCCAAAGACGAGATTGTGGTAAAACCGTTTGCCACTACCTTTCTTTCTGGTAAAATTGTTGTTAATTTCCTTAAAACATATGCCTTAATAGTAATACTAAAGCTGGGGTCAATGCGTGATTTAACCTTCATGAGAACCATCGAGTTCAATGAAATCATTGATCCTCCTTGACCACCGCTTAACCCTGAAATCGAACCTCTTATTGGTCTCTTTTTAAGACCTAAGAGCTGGACTGCGGACTCCGTCACAAAGGAAGCCTGAGACCCTTGGTCTATTAAGGATCTTAATACTATAACAGTACCGCTCTGTGATTCTGTTGAAACTAAAGCAGTAGCCAGTAATATCTGACTATGATTGTTAGCAAAACAACTTACAATATTTGTGGACTTACTCTGACTTGATGCGGCTATAACAGGACCATTGTCCTCCACAACTTGACCAGTAGTGACAATATCACCAACCGATTTGGAGATATTATTAAGATGAAGAAGCGTATGATGCTTCTTGTTACATATATGACATCTGGTGGATTGACGGCAGGTATTTACGAAGTGGTTTACACCTAAACAATTATAACATAAACGATTTGTTTGGACAAAATTACGTCGTTTATCCTTATCGAGGCTAGCAAACATTTTACAATTGGCGAGTTTGTGGTTCTGCTGACAAAATATACATAATATTGTAGATACATGAAGCGATTTAATTGGAACATTACGATTAGGCTGATTTCGTTGGGTTTTGTTATCTAAGAATTCTAAAGCTCTAAATCTTTGTTCAAGAAATGATCTAAACTGATTAATTGTAGGCAATTCCTCCGAACAATCGCTAATCTTCAATTCCCATTGTTTACGTGACTCACTATCTAATTTTAAAGATAATACATATATAATCATGATGTCCCAATGTTCAACCATGATACCTAGATTCTTTAAGGCATGCAAACATTCATTAGAAATATCTAATAATTCTTTAAGAGAGCTCGATGACTCGGTTACAATATTTTTTTGACTCATAAATCGTTTTAGTATACAATTCGCTAAATATTTTTATTGTTATATCTATTTTCTAGTTGAGACCAACATATTGCATAATTACTACTAGTGATAGGAATGTGGCGTAAAAGACTTTCAGCTTCTCCAGATAAATGAGTTTTCAAATAGTGCAATTTTTGAACATCGTCTAGGTTATTGTTGTTATGTATTAGAGACTTGAATAAATCGCGAAACCCAATCCATTCAGAATAATTTCCAGTAAACATTGGCAACTCAATCTTTGGTAATTTGACAGAACTTTCTTTGGAAGAACTTAGCCTGTTACCTGAACTATTATTTGAACTTTCTAAATTAATATTTTTTTTAATGTTTCTTTCAGCTCAACTTTATAATCAGTAAATAATTCTTCTGTCATTTCATATAAGTTTTTTGTATTATATTCCGATTTCTCAAGTTCGGATGACTTAATGGACGTTACAAGTTTAACGTGATTTTCGGAAAACGCTGACCAATTGGTTTCCAATGTTTCCAGTCTGGTTTCTATGTAGGAAGTAGTTAATCGCTCTTTAGGCGATTTCTTAAAGTTAGACTTAGCCTTGCTTATAGTAGCGTATAAATTAAATTGTAGATTACTGAGTGCCTCCATTTTGTAGCTATAAATTTTACGTCTCTGGAACTTTTGATTGGAATTATTCCAAGCCCCGGAAATGTTTTAACAACGTTCAAATTAAAAAAAAGTACTCACAAATAATCACTTCACTGACCACACACGTCGCGACGCGTACACGGGGCTGTACCCCCGCACCGCAGCTGCTGCACACGCCAACCCCTGAGCCTCCAGTACGATCGCCGACCGCTCTCACCGTCGACGTGGCGCCACTGTCGCTGTCGTTGCACTACTGTTGCTGTCGGGGTTGTTCCGCCGTCACTCTCGCCGGGGCGCCTCCGTCGTGATGCACCACCGTCGTTGCGCCCTCTCACCGCCGCTGGCGCTGTTACCGTTGCGATGCTATCGTCGTCGTTGCGCCACCTTCACCGTCGCGATGCTGTTGCCGTCGCAGTTGCGCACAACCACCGTCGCGGTTGTGCACCCTCACTGTGCCGTCGCGATGCTGCCGCCCTCTATCCGACTCGAATGGACCACTTTGTTTACTTCACTAATAACTTCACTTTTATCTTCACTAATATCTTCACTATAAATTAAACACTTTTTCAGAGTAAGACAATTTATTGTTAAACTCGTCGACAGGTCATTATTTTGAAAACCATCTTGACACCGTGATTTAATACATTTAAATTTAGATACAGCGCCATCTCTTGATGACTAGCGGTAGAACAGCTTAAACAAGTGAAAATCTCATTAGCACCACGACGGGCAGCGACTTCATTTCATACATTACAGAATTCCATGTGAGTATTACTTTCATAAACACGCAGCTACTTTTCTAGAGTAGTACAGGGTGTCTCAAAAGAAAGTTTATATTTGTTTAGTTTACCGCGTGCACGCAACGCTGCTGAGGGGCGCGGGGGTTATGTCAATCGGTAGGCAGGCTCTTGGGAATTTATTGGTTATGGAGCGTTTCTCGGGAGCTGATCGCGCGTTGTGCGTACGTGAATTTTACAAAACCGCTAATTCTGCGACTATAGTACAATGCCATGCTGTCACCGTGTTGTGTATTCAGGATTTCTTTGCATGTCAAAACTATAGTGGGTTCAATATCGTTAAGGTTTTGGTGACATTTAAACCTTTTATAGGATCCTTCTTTTTCTTGTATGTGGCTATTATATTATTTAGTCATCTCGTCATAATTTTTGACATCAAATGACTGTGTCATACAAAACACACATTTATCTTTCTTAGAGACATGAATTCCAATATTTTAATAATTGTTTTTAACCAATTTGAAAAACTATCACAATTCAGAAAAGTAATTGCAAATAAAGAGATGAAACTCAGTGAGAAGACAATAGAGCTACTAGAAGAAAGAAAGGCACTAATATTGAACAAATCAAAGAATGAAGAAAATCGAAACAAAATATCCAGTCTGAGCAAACAGATTCGGGAAAATATAAGGAAAGATAGGATAATAAAGAGAAACAAAAAGTTAGAAGAAGAAATCTAAAGGACAGGGGGAACAAGAAAGGCTTTTAAGGAATTAAGGGAACAAGGGATGGAGAAGCCTTTGATAGTTTAAACCATAAATTCATCTGGCAGAGTTTAAAAGAACAAGGAGTGGCTGACGTCTACATAGAATTAATACAATCTATTTACAACAATAGTAACAGCCGCATTAAAGTGGAATCAAAAGGAGACCCATTCCCTATTAACAGAGAAGTAAGGCAAGGAGACCCACTACCCCCAAACTGTTTAAAGCTGTGCTAGAACATATATTTAGAGATTTAGATTGGGAAAATTACGGAATTAACATTAACGATAAACGCCTCAATCATCTGAGATTCGCAGACGACATCGCCCTACTAGAAGAAGATCCTATTACACTAGAGTACATGGTCAATAATCTAGAGAAAAGAGCACAGTTGTAGGCTTAGAAATAAACATAAACAAAACCAAACTAATGACTAACTCAACAGAAATCAAAATAGAGGTCAATGGAACTAAGATCGAATACGCGACAGAATATGTTTACCTTGGACAAATTATATCTCCTGAGGATCCAATGTCCAGAGAAATAAACAAAAGAATAGCTTCAGGCTGGAAAAAATATTGGTCCCTAAAATAAATAATGAAGAATAAAGATCTAAACATGAATATCAAAAGAAAGACTTTTAATATTTGCATTCTCCCATGCATGACATACGGCTGCGAAACATGGGCATTAACAGAAAAGCACAGACAAAAACTAGTTAATACACAAAGAGCAATGGAAATAAGCATTTTGGGAGTCAGACTTAGTGATAAAATTAGTAATTTGGAAATTCGGAGCAAAACGAAAGTAATAGATATAGTAGCTCGGAAATGGACATGGACGAGACATATGTTGCGCTGCAAACTGAATAAATGGAGTCAACAAATAACTCTATGGTACCCAAGGAAGGACACGAGAAAACATAAAAAAGACGAGATTACTGATAAGGTCTGTATCTATATTTTAAATAAAATGGGGCATTATTTCAAAAGTTTTATTTACAAAAATGCTTAATATTTCAGAAAAGTATTAAAGCAAAAGGTGGTAGCCGATATACACCAGTGCTGACTGTCACAAATGTTGGCAATAATGGGTGACCAAATAAAACCATTACCAAACACGTGTGACAGTGCAACTACCTATTATAATATTGGTATGTATGTTCATAGTAATTATTATTTATTTGGTAGCTACATAAACATTATAAGAAATTTTCTTTTACACATTTTATTCATTTTCAGATCAATCACAAAATGTAACAAGTGAACTATCACCTCATCAAGCATAAATTAAGAGTACATCAAAAAGAGGAATCCCAAAAAAAAAAAGAAAATACATTATAATAAAAGCAACGAGTTATTAAAAAAACAATATTATGTAAAAAAATTAGAATGTGCAATTGTGGGAAAAAGGAATAAATTATTAGAACGTAAATCAAAATTATTAGAACATAAATCAAAACTATTAGAATATAAGATGTATATAAAAAAAGAAAAGTTATTAGATGTAGAACTCAAAATAAAAGAAAAGGAATATGAAAATTTAGTAAATAAATAGAATTAAAATAATGCTATATTTTTTATTATATTTACTGACCCTATTTTAATTAGACATTATTCAAATACATAATTATAAAGAAATAAATATATATACTGTTTACAATAATTCATTATTGTCTATTAAAATGTGTTAACAGTAGAGATGACCTCACAGAAGTGTTCTCATTTCCTGATAAAGGCATTTCAATATTTTCTGTTTGAAGTTTTGATTCTACATCAGAAATATCTTCTATTTGGTCATTATGATTTAATGCCAAATTATTGAGTACTAGGGGTGTGCGAATATCGTTCGAATCGAATCGAATCGAATATCAATATTGGATTGACTAGAAAACCAATACTTTTTTCTTTGTCTCAATACTTTTTTTTTAATCAGGGATTGATTTAAAATTTCGTAGAATCAAATTGGGAAATTATTTACTTTAAAATTCGTGATCGATATCAAAATAATTTAGCATTCGTACCTTTTTTTAGCCAAAAATACTTTACCTAACAAATAAAAGAAATCAATTGTTTTTGTATTGTATTTTGCTGTTTTCTTTGAATGCGTCATGATAAATTAATTTTTTCACTTGCTAAATCTAACTTTCAATTAATCAGAAAATTAACATTCAACTTCATCATAAAATAATGTTCTTAAATATACAGTGATTTATTTATTTTAAATTTCAGCGAGTGGAAATCAGTATGTTGGATTTTGGAGTTTCATGAAAAAACCAACAGTTAACGTCCGAGAAAAAAACCTAGAGACTTTGCGTAATGAAATATCGCAGGAAATGGTGGTGTATTTGAACTGTGGTTTAATAGGTCCTCAACAAGATCCACTCATTTGGTGGCGCCAAGAAAAAAAAAATATCCCCGATTATCACTAATGGCGAGACGATATTTAGGAATACCTTGTACTTAGTCTGAAAGTGAAAGATTATTTTCCACTGCTGGCGATATTGTATCTGATAAAAGAACTTCATTATCACCCGATTCAGTATCGTATTTATTATTTTTGAACAAAAATTTGTAGCAGATTTTCAAATCTTGGATTTTTCATAATATTTTACTTGCTATAATATAATTTCTATTATTTCATTCTTTAAAAAAAAAAAACTTATTAATTGTTCTATTTGTGTAACTATATTTCATGGTTTAAATAAAATGTATATTGACTGTTAAATTTTTATTCGAAAATTGAAAATAAGAAACCCTGAAAAAAATTCGAATTATTCGAAAGTTCCCGAATAATTCGAATTATTCGATTCGAGTTTCGAATCGAATATTAATATTCATTTCGGAACGAATAATTCGTAAGTTCGAATTATTCGCACACACCTATTTAGTACACAACAGGCTACTATGACATTCATAGTAGTATCGAGTTTAAAAATCGAGTGTAAAAATACCAAAGCACCTCTCAACAGTATTTCTTGTTCTTATATGTGCTTGGTTATAGGCTTCCTCGCTTGATGTTGAGGGGCGTAAAAACGGTGTCAATAAACAGGAACGACATGGATAACCACTATCTCCAAGTAGGCAGTCACTATTATATCTTCCACTTTCAAAATCTGCTCGAATATGAGAATCATTGAATATTGTAGTATCATGTACAGATCCAGGCCACCGTGTGTTCACATCTAATATCCTTAAACTCGCATCACATATGACCTGCACATTTAATGAAAAATATCCTTATTTCTGTACAACTCCGCTCGTGAACCCCCAGGAGACTGTATTTTTATATGTGTACAGTCAACTGCGCCTATGATATTCGGAAATTAACATATATTACAAAATTCACTTTTTATCTTACTGCGATCTTGTTCTGTAGTGGGCATTGATATAAATAGAGGCCGAAGTCCTGCAATGGCTGCTGATACTTTTTTTATTATTCTACAAGCTGTAGACTTATGTACCCTTATGTGGTCAGCAACAGTTATTTGGAATGCTCCTGTTGAGAAGAAACTAATCGTCAATAATATTTGTTCCAAGGCACTGATTGATTTGTTCCTCGCAGTAAAGGGCTTTACTTTTGATTCTAACAAATTCACCAACGATAGTAATACAGTTTTCGATATCCGGTATCGATTTTTAAACTCCGTTTCACTATAAAGTAAGTTCGAACGGATTCATCCTCATTTTAAAACACATGTTCGCGACCTGGTATTTTCATCTTCACTGCTAGAATTACTCAGGCTAGATTCCGAAAGAGACATGACTATTCTCAATAATAGCACGTAAATATTTTAGTTGTTTAAACACTAGTAAAAACAGTTTAATGTAAACCAAAATTAATATTTAATTCGCTAGCAAGCACCGATTACTTGACAAACTCTTTGACAACAGATTAATCTATGATTATGGCATAACTAACGTTCGAGAAATCCAAAATGGCGTTTGACAAACGATTCTGAACTAAATTTTGACATCTCTGTTAACAAATTCGATGATCAAATCAAAGTAATTGATTATGCTTTTAGCAACGCAACGACCACTTAACAAGAGATTTGACAACTGATTAGTAAATTTTTGCGTTGAATAGCCTTTGAGAAACCGGGCGTGAGAATTTGAAACAGATTTTATCTAATAAGCATTAAGGACTTAGGTGAAATTAAATTGTGTCTTGGAATGAATGTGAACTTTAATAAAGATAAAGGATATGTAACTCTAAGTCAAGACACCTACATTGATCAACTTTTGAGCAAATTTAATTTAAATGATTGTGAAACTGTTGACACTCCGATGGAGGTAAAAAAAAATATAAATAAAGGCCAAGTAGGTTTAAAATAATCACATGCCCTATCAACAACTACTTGGTAGTTTGATGTACGTGTCAGTGTTAACTAGGCCAGACATTAGTTACTCTACAAGTTTTCTAAGTCAATTTAATAATTGCCATACAAAAGAGCATTTGGAATACGCAAAGAGATTATTAAAATACCTAAAACGAACTAAAAGTTATGGAATTAAATATTATAAAGAAGGTAATTCAGAAATACCAGGCCATGTAGATGCTGATTGGGCCTCTAACTCTGTGGATAGGAGATCATATACTGGAATGTGTTTTTTGTTATCTAATGGTGTGATATCATGGGAATGTAGAAAACAGAAATGTGTAGCCCTATCTAGCACTGAATCAGAGTATTATTGGTCTATCTGAGGCATGTAGAGAAGCATTGTATCTAAAGGAATTACAATATGAAATAACTAATAAAATGTACACAATCAGCCTGTATAATGATAACCAGGGTGCACAGAGACTGTGTGTAAACCCAGTCTTTCACAAACGGACAAAGCACATTGATCTATACATATAACAAAAATGAAGTGTCTGTATGTAATATCAAAATATTATTTTTTTAATGATTGGGTATGAAAGTATACACGCTTCTGATAACAAAAATGCAATTAGCTCTTAACCGCGGCTTCGTCCGTAATGCTATCTCCAAAACGGATGGACTAATTTTCACGGGGCTTTCACCACCAGATAGCGGACATCATAAAAAGTAATGCAGTCTATTTTAATTTAGACTGGCTCTTAACCGTGGCTTCGCCCGCAGTGCTATCTCCAAAACGGTTTGACTGATTTTCACGGGACTTTCACTGGCAGATAGCTGATCTTATAAGAAGTTTATATGAAATTTATGAAACGCATGAAATTTAGCAAAAATATGTTGTTCATAAACATGTACGTAAGACGTGCGTAGTACTGGAATTCAAGAATAAATATAATTGAAATTCATATATCTGTATCTATGTATGTAATTTGGATTAGATAGTCTTTTTGGTTATATTGACGGCCATTTTGCTTTATTTACCGCGCTTTCGTCTACATAATTCAGTAAGCATAGTAACATATAAGAATATTGTATCGGGTTCAATAAGCACTATATAAATTGTCAAATATTAAAACCTACTTAGACAGCTACAAACTTTTATTTCTTGATTTATATTTATGCAAGATTTCAAGACGTCAACTCATTCATTATATACAATTCAACATTATAATTACTAATACTAATTTTGAAGATAGAAGTGGTCTTCATAAGAAGATATTAGACCATAAACGTATTACTTATTGAGAATATGGGCACACTATATCATCGCACGGTATTGTTCATTACAATTTTTTCTTTACTTGTACTAAATATGGCCGCCAAAATAAAATAAAAAAACTACTGGTTGATCAAATAAACACGTTAAAATTATACTTATAATAACATATTTAAGACATTGTTTCATTAGTTCCTTATACAGTGTAAGTGAGCACTGAGAATTTTTGTCTTATGATAGAGAACACCTCCATAAATTTTAAACATAACCCGCGAGGGTCGCCCCGTAAAAATGTTCTTATTTGGTGGAATGACCCATATATAATTATAATAGTTTATTTTAATGCAAATATCATCACTATTCTCTGAAAATAAAATTCTGTTAAGAAACCAACAACTTAGAACTACTGTACCTAAAAATAGATATGGTGTCTAATATTGGGGTAGCATGATGTCTAATATTAGACATTGTACTGATCTAACAATCTATTGTTTCAGTTTTTTATTTTTTATCAAGATGCCACCAATAAAAGGACAAATGTTCCGATATTCGGAAGCTGATATGGAATCACCTATAAATGAATGCAGGCGAGGTGTACCAACAGCAACTGCAGCAAGACAATTTGGTATACCAAGAATAACACTACTGAATAAAGTAAGGGGGAAGACTCCCGTGAAACGAAAAATTGGAAGAACATGTTACATTTCGGAAGAAACTGAAAATATGATTGTTGCGTGGGCGAAAGAAATGGTGAAACGAGGTTTTCCAGTAGGAAAAGAAAATTTACAGGATAGTGTAAAAAAAATTGTTGATGACTTAAATATTGAAACTCCTTTTAAAGAAGGTAGGCCAGACAAAAGATGGTACAACAGCTTTTTGAAACGTCATCCTGATATCATTTTAAGACAGCCGCAAAATTTAACAAACTCTAGAGCTTCTGTCACAACGCCTCAGTTGAAGAATTGGTTTGAAGAGGTCAGTACCTACTTACATGAAAATAATTATCAGCACATTTTAAACGAACCTCAAAGAATTTTCAATATGGATGAGACTGAATTTTTTCTTAATCCCAAAGGTAGCAAGTAAGGTCTTAGCTGCTAAAGGCGTAAAATCTGTATACCAACAAATTAATTCCAATGAAAAAGAGTGCTACAACGTACTTTTAGGTGGGAATGCTGCTGGCGATGGTTTACCAACCATGGTTATATTTAAATATGAATGAATACAAAGAGAACTAAGCTTATCAGTTCCTGCGTCTTGGCGTATCGGACGATCTGACAATGGATGGATAACCAGGGAGAGTTTTTACGAGTATATCTGCAACATTTTTCACAAATGGTTAAATTACAGTAACATCCAAAGGCCAGTTCTTCTTTTTATAGATGGACACACATCACATCTGTCATACCATATCAGTCAATTTTGTTCAGAAAATGGGATCATCCTGGTTGCACTTTTTCCGAATGCCACACATCTACTGCAGCCCATGGATGTTGCAGTTTTTAGAAGCCTGAAGGGGGCATGGAAAAATGCAGTGCAAGCTTTGCGTTTGGAAAACATTGATTCCCCAGTTTTGCGAAAAGTTCAGTTTTGCCCATTATTGAACAATGTCCTGCAAGATACATTATCACATGAGATATTTCGTAATGGCTTTCGTAAGTGTGGTCTCTCGCCTTGGAATCCAGATGAAGTGTGCTGTGTACCAGAAAAACCAACAGGAAAACTTTCAGAATTACAAATTATGGCAAAAATAAAAGAACTCGAAATTTGGATGAATTTCTTAAACAAATACATTGATGCAGACATGGTGACCAAATTTAAAAATTCCAGTGACTGGACAGAAGAAAACGTATATGGAGGGTTATTTACGTTTTATAAAAATATCAAGGAGTTATTGCAGTTGACAAAAAGTAAACTAGCCCCAACGCCAGCAGAAAATCTACACACCTTAAACAGTTTAGTTCCGGGACAAAGCAGTATAAATGAAATTATACCAATACAGACAGCAGACCCTATAACTTCAAACGTAGCCATTATAAATAATTCACAACGTCTTCAGTGTCTCAAAATTCAAGAGTAAATTCTCCTTCAATTCTACTTTCATCCATTAATGAAGACTCATACACTTGCGAAATAGCTAATAAAGCTCTGTATCCAGGTTGTTCCGTACTTTTGTTATCTGTAATAATTTATATGTTAGCACAAATCTTTTTTGATATAAAATGATATTAATCGTTTGAAAGGAATGTATCTGTCCACTAGTTTTCGTGAACGCACCTTTAAAACGTTCGCAAGTGCTGCCCTCTATGGCAACTGAGTTAACTTTGAATCTAGCAACATACAAAACCGCTCTGTGTGATCTGCGTAAAAACAATTGCAAAACCGGTACAGATATCTAACAAACCGTTAAAACAAACCAAGTGCCAGTGTAGACTTGTGTCCTATTATATCAAAATCAGCGATCTAAGCCACGAACCAAGCCGGGGTACCCCGAAGAAGAGGATCTCCTAGTGCGGGTGAGTGGTGGATATAGTCCTCCTAAATTCATTTCCTATACACAGGTTATAGTTTGAATCCAGAACTCTGCAGCATAACTAAAATTATACCTTTACTGACCTCAGATCCTATAACTCCAGATTCACACACAAGATATGATTCATTGATAATGCCATCCACATCTTACAACGACCCAAAGACTCCCTGCAAAGAACCTGATACTGTTTTTCAAAATATCCAGTGTACTATGGATGCAAATACGCCTAATGTCCCATCTTCATCAAGACAACATACTATGCTATCGGAAAATTCTTCAAAGAAACCAAGTGCAGTAATACCTAGTCCATTTAAAAGAGCGTTGTTTTGGCCTAAACCAAAAGAAAACATCAAAAAAGAAAGTTCCCTCTGTTATAACATCACTTGAGTGGCAAACGTATTACGAGACCAAAGAGAGGAAGAAGATCCAATCAGTAGAAGAAAAAAAAAGGAGAGCAGAGGAAAGGAAGAAGAAAAAAGAAGAGGCTGGAGAAGCACGGAAACTAAAGACTGATAATAAATTTGCTAGGAAAAAAAAATGAAAAATAAAAATAAGAGGAAAGATAGTTCAAGCACGGAAGAAGAATGGATAGAATCTGCAGATAGCGTGGATGATATTACTGATGAATGTAGCTACTACGATGAAGAAAATGAAATTTTTCAGAGAAGAGCAAATAAAGACCTAATAATAGGAAAAAACATTACTCTAAAAGAAAAAAGAAAAGCCGAGGAAAGAAAGAATAAAAAAGACGAGACTGAAAAACCACGAAAACCAAAGACTGATAATAAGTTAGTGACGAAAGCTTTAAAGACTACAAAAAATAACAAAGATAACGATAATTCGCTAGAATTCAGTGCTAACTGAAGAGACTGAAAATTGTAGGCACGGTGATGAGAACCAAAGTAAAAATAAAGGCCAAATAAAAAGTAAAATTAAACAAGGTGACTATTTAATTGTTAAGTTCCCTGGTAAAAAAAGATTTCATAGATTCAATAGATTTCATAAAAAAAATTATACACACATAGTTCAGGATGTCGATAAGTTGGACGTTGAAGTTATGGCAATGAGAGCCTGTGATGAGTCCAAAACTTTATTTATAGAAAATGTAAAAGATATAAGTACTGTTAATGAATCTCAACTTATAAGTGTCCTTGAACCACTAATAATCGATATAACGGGTGATAGAATTAAATATAAATTTAATAAAACTTTAGATGTTGATGAATAATATGTTAACGTTACTATTTTCATATTTTTATTATTTTAAGTACTATGTCAACTATTAATTCATATTCATGTCTACTATTAGTGATGTTCGTTTTTTTGTGATGTCATTCATTAGTTCTTATGACTAAGTTTACAAAAAACCATTAAATTTTTGTTTTGTTAATTTTTCGAAGAATAATTATAATAGTATTATTTTGTATTAGAGCAAGAGCCCGTGAACCCCAGACCTTCGTTATTTTATAAAAGCTGAAATTTTGTCAGCGCATGCTCCCAACACAGGTAAGAACGATGGACTATTATGAAGTTTGGGTTACCGTGGCTTTGGCAGGTAAACGGTACTAAAGGTGTGTAAAATACCGATCTAAATTCATCAAATAATAAAGTGTGATTTTTTGGTATTATCTTCAGAATATTATTAAAAATGACGTTATTGATTGCCAGACACTTAACATCGTGGCAACCTCTTGCCAGACACCCCTAATGTTCATGAAATTATAATTCTACTTATGTTATAGTATAAAAGCTGATTTTTATATATAATACTTAGGAGCAAGATCACGTCAAGTGGACCCCCCATTTACCACTTGATCATAAAAATGTAATCTATATATATTTTTCATAAGTACTTATGATGGAAAAATGATCCCCCAAACGATTTTTGAAAATTTTGATTTTAACAACATTTTTTTTACAATGAAAATTTTAAGCACTTTTAATTAAAAAATGGATTAAAAATCAACCGTAAGAGATAAATTCATGAAATTTTCAGCGTCTATGGTCAAATGTCTATACTTTAAGAATATATTAACGACTTAAGATTATTTGTTTATTTTCGTATTGTTAACTAACTTTTAAGTTAACAAATGAAAATTTAACTCATTTCTTGGTAAAAAAATGCATTTTTTTTTCATCGGTCACATGCTTTATTCATTTAAGTTTAAGATTCCGGAAGAAAATTTCACTGCTCGCTATTAGTTTAAACAAAATGAATTTATTTATGACAGCGCGCCAGCCGCCGAGCGCTGTGGAAGCGCCGCGCTACCGAGCGTCTCGTACTGCATTGAAGCTTTTATCAGTGATAATTTAAAATAATAATACAAAATATTATTATAAAACAAATTTTATTATTATATACGTTATATTATTATAATTATTATCAATAAAATTTTATTTTTTGTTAACATTATCATAAAGAATATAATCAAATTTTTTTATTATTTTTACCAAACAGCGTAAATTTAAAAATAAATAATCAATTAAAAATTCTTACAACTGTTATGGTCTGTATTCACTTTTTTAGGTCATTCAGTAAATTATTATTTTTGAATTTTCTAGTCAACACTCCATCTTTAGTTAACAAAAGAAAAACCGCTCCGTTACGATTTTCATTTGTTTTTCGCGTATCCGAGTAAATAACAAAATCATTTTAGAAGTCATTCCTGTCTATTCGTGACATAAGTTTATACGCAAAGCATGAAATAATTATTAAAAATAAAAGCTGAAGTGTTGTTAAGTTGTGTTTTTTCAGTTAATATTTTAGTATTATAGTTTTTAATTGTAATAATAATATTTTCTGTGATTTAAAATGGGCCGAGTGAATAAGTGTTGCAATCCGTTAAATAAAAAAAATCACAATTATGTGACTAAAAAATTAGTTTTAATTACAGCTAATCGTGCTTGCCAATTCAAAGCCTTTATAGGAAATTATATGTGCAATTCTTGTGAGAGGGCAATTTATCTGGGACGCGAACCTGCGATACGGAAGAATACATGCAATAAACCTGTAAATAATGATTCTATTGTTGATATGACTGAGCTAGAAGTAGATGACATTACAGATATTGATAAGAAAGATCCGACTTTTGAGTGTGATGCTATTGGCAATCAATTGAAAATTGAAAATGTTAATAAATTGCTGTCGGAAGTTGGTGAACCACCGATAAAATTCAGACGAGTGTCAAGTGTTGCTGAGTGTCAGAAAGCTATTTTAACTTCTGTGAAAAAATTAACTGGTAATGATATTAATGGTAATAACTCTAGGGACGTTCTTTTAAATAATTTCAAGTCTGCTTTTGATCAAAAAACTAGTAGATCCGAGAAAATCCAAGTTTTGACTACTCTTCCGCTGAATTGGTCTATCAAAATGATACGACGTGAGTTCAAAGTGTCAAAGAGAATGGTACAAGCTGCTAAAAATATTAGAAATAGTTCAGGATTTGCGTCACAGCCTGACTCTAAAAAAGGTAAAGGTCTGGACAATTCAACACTTGCGTTTATACGGTTTATTTAGCACAAATGGTTTAGAAAAGTCGGGGTATATAAGCAAAGGTGCGGAAATTAATTTTTCTTTCAGAGTCTCGAATGCTAATTGTTGTGAATTTTGCCATTCAAACGGAGTATCCTTTTTTAAGAGTTGTGTCAAAGGTTTAGCAATTTTTGATAAATCTGAAATGAAACGACGATAATACGATGCAAGTCCTAAAAAGGATTTGATATCTTTAGCACATTTTGGAATCGGGAAATCTCTTACAGCTTTGACTTTATCTGGGTTGGGTTTTACGCCTTCGTCCGTGATTAAATGTCCGAGGTAAGAGACTTCTCTTCTGAGGAATTCACACTTGTCGGGCTGGAGTTTTAGATTGAATTCGCGAAGTCTGCTGAAGATTTCTTGGAGGTTAGAGACATGAGAGGAAAGATCATAAGAATGAATTACGACGTCATCTAAATAGACAAAGCATTTGATGCCTTGAAGGCCAGATAAGGCAGTGTTCATAAGGCGTTGAAAAGTAGAGGGTGCATTTTTTAGTCCGAAAGGCATTCCTTGGGGCACGGAGAATGCGGTTTTAGCGGAATCTTCTGGAGCTACCCTAATTTGATGGAAACCTGATGCTAAATCTAACGTGCTGAAGTATTTACTAGCCCCGAGTTGATCAAGTATCTCGGATATATTGGGAATGGGGTAAGAGTCTCCTATGGTACCATCGTTAAGCTTGCGGTAGTCGATGACAACGCGCCACTTCTTTTGCCCAGAAGCGTCAATCTTCTTGGGGACTATCCAGATTGGAGAGGACCAAGGAGAGGAAGATGGCTTGATAATACCTTGGTCGAGCATTTTGTTCATCTGAGTTTCGACCTCATGTTTGTGGCATTCGGGAAAGCGATAAGTTTTCGTATGGATTGGAGTTGAGGATGTAGTTTTGATCTCATGGTTAATGGCGTTAGTAAAAGATAATTTATCTCCTGGTAAGTAAAATATATCCGAGAATTCGGTGCAAACTTCGTGCAAAGCTTGGATTTCTTCATCATTGAGATGGGAAACACGAAGTTGATCGATTACTTGATTCGTTCTTGAATAAGCATTTTGATTTTCATTACAGTATGAGACAGTGTTTATTTCGTGTGGTATAAAATCACTTATGTTAAAAGGAATGAGGTAAAGTTTTAGTGTGGAATCAATAGTAATAGGATATTCGGAAGTGTTTACGACTGAGATGTTAAAACGACAATTTGATTTAACAGTGACCATACAATTGGCTATCAATAATGATTCCATAGGTTTCTGGTCAAGGATGAGCCCTTCTTTCAGTTCTGGATTAATTACGGAACATTCAATTACGGTTTCAGTACGAGGAGCAATGGTAAAAACGGCTCAGTGAATTTCAAATTAAGTTTTTTACCGTCAGTTACTAACACATTTTCAGTATAATCTATTTTACAGTTGAATGTAGAAAGGAAGTCATTGCCAATTATACCGTCGTAAAGAAAATCAAAATTCGGAATGATGTGGAAATTATTAGTCAGAGAGTCAAAGGTTATGCAGATATAACCGAGTGAATGCATTGGATTATCGGTGTTTCCTATACCGCTGAAACTTATAATGTGATTTGTGATTTTGGGCATTTTTTCTATAGCGTCTATTTTCACAAGGCTGATGCATGCGCCACTATCAACGAGAAACTTCAGTGGTTTCGAGGAGACAGATGTTTCCACTTCTATGAAGGGTAAGTACTTGTTTTCTGGATTTGTAGCGATATTGTATGTTTTTAATTTGGTTTTGTTTACTTCAGATTCCGAATATGAGCGACGAGATTTGGCGTTAGATTTTGCATCGAATACGTTGAGAATTTGAGATTGAATAGAGGCGGATATATTAGTTTTGGGGTTAGCGAAATTTACTGATCTGTTATTTGCTTTTGAAACAGCAAGTTTCGTTGACGCTCGCGGATTAGATTGATTTAGTGGGTTAGACGAACTCAGAGGATTCTGTGGATTGAGAGGATTCAGTGGACTGGAATTATTCAGTGAATTAGAAGGATTCGGTGGATTCAGTGGACTAGTATGATACAGTGAATTAGAAGGATTCGGTGGATTCAGTGGATTCAGTGGATTCAGTGGATTAGAAGGATTCGGTGGATTCAGTGGATTATCGCAAATAGTGTCGGTTTTACCCATTAGTGTTCCCGCACGACACTGGTCGGGTAGGTTTATTCGTTTAAATTCTGAGTATCTACTTCGTCAAAGCCCTGTGGTTCGGGCATATTGATTACATGAATAGGTTGGTTTCTTCCTTGAAATGGGCGATTTGAGGTTGGGGGTTGTTGATTTGGAGGGTTTCCTTGTCTCCGGTTATTATATTCTCGCTTACGACATTGTTCTATGGTATGCCCTGGTGATTTGCAATATCTGCATATTGGAGTTGAAAAATTGTTGTTACTGTTATTATAGCGATTAGAAAAATTTAACCAAGGCTGTTTTTGGTTTTGAGAAAATCGCTGAGTTTGATCACGGCGTGTAATTTGAAAATTAGGGTCCGAAATATTTGACTTTTCTTGGCGTGAGCTATGAGGGTTTTGTTTAAATAAAAATTGCTGTATTTTCTCTTCAGAGATCGCCATATTAACAGCTTCGTTGAGAGTTTTTGGTGACTTACATCTAACAATATTTGATATACGCGTTATCAAACCCATCTGGAAGTGATGGAGGGCTAGCTCCTCCATGGTTGCAGTGCGTCCTATCATTTCCCTACTCTTGTGTCCGTGTGAAATGGATATTTCTGTAAGTATTTGAGAAAGACATGTCTCTATTCTTAAGGCATACTGGCTCACAGGTTCATTGTGTTGTTGCTTACATTGCTGGAGGTCGGTTAACAAATGGGCGTAATGCTTTCGCTCACTAAATTGTGTTTTCAAGAATTCCTTGAGTTGTAGCCAGTTCGCGAATTCTTTTACAGAGCAGGCGATTTGCGCTCTACCCTGTAGCTGGCATAAAATATATTTGAATAATGTATCTTTTTGGGCCTCTGAGGCTAGATCATATGCGTTATTACAGTTAACTAGAAATGAGTTCAGTGTTTCTCTTGACCCGTCAAACGGTTTTATGAATTTTAAGAGTGTAGAAAGATCTAATTCTACTTTACTGGTTGGGGTAGTTTTCTTTTTGGAAACTGCCCTTGTAGTAGGGCCAGGGGCAGGAGGACAAAACCCGTCATCCTCTGTGTCTGTGACGGCAACTTCAATTTTCGGACTTGGTGCTCTAGTTTCGGACATTTTGTTATTGAAATTTAAAATCAGTAAAAATAGTACTAGCACAAGGACATTAATCTTAATTAACACACAGAACAACGATATTAAAATAAATCCTAAATTAATAGAACAGTATTAAAAGTTTGACAATCACTGTGATCGAGAACCACTCACTTGAATATAGTCATAGTCCATTGAAATGTTACATTTTTTAGGCCTTACCTTGCGTTTTTTAGAGGACGCAATTTTATTCTTTTGATGTGTAGGGGGGGGTCAGTGTAAAGCTAAAACCAAGTTTGTGGGGTCGCCACCCTTGTCCCACGGCCGCCATCTTGAAAATAGGGGTTGAAATGGTATTTACGATATATCTCTTAAACTATTTATTTTATAAAAAAAATTTGTTAACATTTTTTGTTGCAAATTAAATTCTCTACAACTTTGCTCCAGTAACTTTTTGTCGTAGAACTATAAATAAAAAAGTTATAAGCGAAAATCTTCAGAAATTTGAGAAAAAAATTTATATTTTTCGATGTAACTTTTTTTTTATCATTTTACGAAAAAATGATATCTGACCATTTTTGTACACCGTTTTTTGAGGAACAACTTTTATTCGCATCATTTTTTCATTAAGTCAATAGCTAAGGATTTACAGCGCTCCGAAGCGAGTACTATTTTTGGGCACTCTTAACTATACCTATATTATACGTGTGTACCTATAATATGTCATCAGTTATTGTTTGTTTTTTTTTTCTTTGTTTTTACTTTATTATTATAACTTTTTTAATTACAAATTTTGCAATATTATTAATAATTAATTATTGACTCGTTTTCACTCCATAACAGGATTTAACAATTATTGATTTTTAAAATAATTTTAAATCTGATGGCCGTTACCGAGAATACTATTCAGGTAGAAAAGACCCAAGTGACCATGAGGGAATAAAAGAACAGCTGCCTGCTATTGTTATTATTATTCCAAACCTCTGTTATTGTAAGAATAGCTCATAACATTGTGTTGAAGTTGTCGCCTAACCTGTATCTTTTAGTTGTGCTACATATTTCTCCACGTGCGGATGTATTTTATTCTGTTTTTAATAGTGAAGACGATTTCGAATAATTTTAGACACGATTTAAACTTCAGTGATAACTATATTCTTTTTATTAGCATTTAGACTTTTTAAGCGTGCTTTTTCTATTAGTTCATCATGAGTGATTGTTTTATTTGTAAAAAACCTTTAGGTGAAAATAAAATAAGAACTGTGAAGGCAAAAGGTGTAAAAACTTTACTAGACCGAGCTGTAGCAAAAAATGATGAGGTTAATGAAAAATTATTACGGACTGTTTCGGAAGTTAGTGTACATGTTACGTGTTATTGTTATTACGTGGATAATCGAACTGATAATGTTGTTCGTCGTCGCAGCAGTAGCTCCAGTAGTTTATCTTCAGTTTCAGAAACTGCAGTGCCAGATTTTGATTTTGCGAACAATTGTTTCATTTGTGCCAAACCGGTACAGGATCCAAATGTTTTGCGTACAAGCCGACAACCGCGGGTTTGTATTGTACGTAATGAGAGTACAAAAACAAGTATTATGGACCTTATAAACAGGCGTTCTGATGACGTTGCAATGAACATTGCTAATCGCATAGCTAATATTCCCAGCTTAGTGGAAGTTGGAGCAAAGTATCATAACAACTGCAGTAAGCAATTGTATTCCAAAAAATGGTCGGTCGAAAATAAAAAGGATGAACGCAAAAATAATATTGACGCAGCAATGGCGGATGTTTTTTCTTACTTGCATGAAAATAGTGAAGAGTGTCAATTTCTCATGACGGATTTTATGAAATCGATTACAGGAGAGTACATTCCCCAGAAGCGTACAATCATTGAACGATTGAAAGCAAAGTACAAGGATGAAATTGTATTTTTTAACGAATCCGGTCACGATTGTATTGTCTGTTTTAAAGGGTTCATTTATAAAATTATATCAAACAAACCGCCTTCTCAAAAAAAAAATAATGTTCGTGAACAGATATTACAAATAATTAGAGATGCAGCTGCTATTATTTTGGAAGATATTCGTTCACAGTGTTACGAGACAAAGGAGTATCCACCTTCTGATAGTTTTCTAAAGGATGTTAATACTCTAATTCCCGAAACTTTATCAGTTTTACTGAAAGGAATTATTTGCCAATCTAAACGCAAGTCACTAAATGCAGCGGAAAGAAAGTGCACATCAATTGCTCACTCTATTATTGCAGCAACTCGACCTGCTTCATTTATTTCTCCTCTGCTACTTGGAGTTGGATCTTTCTTGTATAAAAAGTATGGCTCCAGTAATCTTATTGATGTCCTTTCATCGTTGGGATTCTCCGCATCCTATAATGCCATTTCATTATTTGAAGATTCTTGTGCTTTTCGTCCGGCGCGTAATATCTTACCTCATGCTTTTTTTCAGTTTGTTTTTGACAATGCTGATTTTAATAGCAATACAATTGATGGTAAAAATACTTTCCATGCGATGGGTGGTATTCAATGCGTTACACCTTATAACAGTATCGAAAGTGATACCAGTTTACCACGAGTATCCAAAAAAATACCTACTTCAATTAAATCAACACTTGGATTAATTCCTCTTTCATCCTACTCAAAAGGCAAAACCGTTGGTCTCAGTAAAATAAATGTTTCAGTAATTGAAAGGGCCACACAATCGACCAAACAAATTGTTCCTACACCTTGTGATTTGATGTGGCTGTATGGTAAATGGTCATGCACTGTGAATATCAGCGGATGGAATGGATTTATGATCGAAGCAACTGCTGAAAAACCTTTTGAAAGAAGTAGAATTATATGTTTGCCATTTATAAACGCTCCGCCATCAGATTATGATACAATTTTAACATCTCTTTTATTTTCTATTGAAAAATGTAAAGCTTCCAATCAAAAAACATGCATTGTGACATTTGATCAACCGCTATATTGGAAAGCTCGAGACATTACAGCTGCTGCTGATCCTAATACCGATCTATCGAAGGTCGTAGTTCGATTAGGTGGGTTCCATTTGCTCATGTCGTTCATAGGTGCTATTGGATATATCATGTCTGGTAGTGGACTCGAAGATATCTTCAAATTAATTTATGCTGAGAACTGCGTACAGCACATAATGTCTGGACATGCTTATAGTAGGGCTGTACGTGCTCATTTGCTAGTGCACTTATCAATAACAAAAATAGTTATGGATTCAATAGAATTTACAGAAGAAGAACGAGATTTTCTGGATGATAATAGTACTGATATTGATAGAACAAGAATTTTTGAAGCTATACATAATCCTCTATTCCAACAAATAACTACCAAATTTGAGGAGGCTTTGAACATGCTGGAAAGTAAAGGACCAACGGCAAAATTATGGGTTCAATATTACAGACTGGTCACTCTTCTGAAACATTTCATAGAGGCAGAACGCTCCGGAAATTGGTCTTTGCATCTAAAGACTATCAGAAACATGCTCCCGATTTTCCACTCAAGTGGGCATTTCTTGTATGCCAAGTCCAGTCATCTATATTTGTAAGATATGCTGAATCTTGAGAAAATAATGACTCCTGAAGAATTTCACTCTTTCACAGCCTTAGGCTATTTTACTATTAGACGAACGGATAAATTTTGGAGTGGGATCATGTCTGATCAAACTATTGAGCAGACTCTTATGAGAATGTTTAAATCATCTGGAGGATTAACGCACGGCCGTGGTATTACAGAGAGTACGCTGGCATCGTGGACCCTTGGAATGATACGTCTACAAGATGTTTGTGAACAAGTAACAGAATACTGCAACCTTTCAATGGATACTTCAGAACAACATATTGATTACCGAGATTCACGCATAAAACGTGACAACGAAGATCTTGAAAAAATAGATAATTGGTTTGCAACTCATGTCTTTACCCAAGATTGCTCTGAATTAATTTGCATTGCTAATGGTATAGTTGCTTCAGAGGATATTAATTGTCAACGTGCCTTTGAGATAGGAGAAGATTTGATTACTAATATCATAGGTTCTGATTTTCAACGGCTATCATTTCAGCGTAAAAATAAGGTTCTTCCTTTCAGCGCTATGACAAGTACTATTGAAGTTGATAAAACTCGTGTCGTCATTAATCCATTGCTCTTATTTCAACGAATGTGCATTTCAAGAGAAACAGGTGATGTCAAAGAATACTTAAAGTATGAATTAGCACCTTTCCCATTGTCATTATTCGCGGAGGATGGCATGAGAAAAGGTACTAAGTCATCTTTGTTTAATGCTTTTACACCGGTAGAACGATCCTCTAACATCAGCGCCAGGAGTCATTTTGTTATTGACGGTGGTTTTCTTTTACATAAAGTAATTTGGGATCGAAATTCATCGTTCAAGGATATAACTACAAAATACGTCAAATATGTACAAGAACACTTCGGGGTCTCTGCAAGCATTGTGTTTGACGGTTACTCAGACGACCCTGATGTCGCAGGAACAAAGTCTTGGGAACGTTTGCGCCGCACGAAAAAACACCAGTCGACAGAAGTAAAATTTGACAAGAACACCATACCGACATTATCACAAGAGAAATTTCTGGGTAATGAGAAGAACAAATCTAACTTTATTATACTTCTTAAAACTGTATTCTCGGAAATGGGTTTCACTGTTGACCAAGCAGAATCAGACGCAGACGCTCTTATCGTTCGTACTGCTCTTGCTGCATCTCCATTATTTAATACCGTTACTATTGTAGCTGAAGATATTGACATACTGATATTGCTCACAGCACTTGGCAGAAAACAAGCAAATGTATTTTTTTTAAAACCATCAAAAGGACGAACAGCAGAACAATTATATAGTGCGTCAGGTTTTATGTACGGAGATGTCATTGCGAATAACTTGCTGTTTCTTCATGCTTTTTCCGGATGTGACACAACTTCAGCTCCTTACAATATCGGTAAAATGAAATTTGTGAAAACCCTGGAGAAACATTTAGAGTTTGCAAGTGGAACGGCTTTGTTTCTCAACAAGAGAGTTGACCCTGCTTTGCTCACTGTAATTGGTGAACGTTTTTTTATCTCTTTATACGGTGGTAATAAAGATGATAATTCTCTTGACAGCCTAAGATACAAACAATTCGCCAAGGCAGTGACAAAAAGTACATTTAACTTATCCTCACTTCCTCCAACACAAGACACAGCTCGCTTTCATACTTTCCGAGTCTACCATCAGGTCCAGTCGTGGCTTGGTAATTATAATGATCCTGAAGACTGGGGTTGGAAAAAATGTGGAAAATTATTGATGCCAGTGCAGAACTCTAAACTTCCAGCACCCCCTGAGCTTCTAAAATTGATCTTTTGCAAATGCAAAGGAAACTGTGGAGCGATGTGTGGATGCCGAAAAGCAGGAATGAAATGTTCTGCAGTGTGCTTCCATTGTTCTGGAGAGACTTGCAGCAACGTAATGGAACTTTGATGATGAACCGCCAACATTAACACCCCTTCCTTCTCCAGTTCTCCCACTGGTATTTAATTCAGAAAGCCGATCAGATGCTGAGCCGCAGCCTGGTCCATCGAAACGACTGAGGACGGAGTAGTTCTAATTTAGAAAATCACCGTGGATTATGCCTATTGGGGATACCACGTAAAAAAAAACGCGCCTCTAGACTCTACCTCGTGGGTGGTGGGGAAAAGAGTCAATAATTAATTATTAATAATATTGCAAAAATTTTAATTAAAAAAGTTATAATAATAAAGTAAAAACAAAGAAAAAAAAACAAACAATAACTGATGACATATTATAGGTACACACGTATAATATAGGTATAGTTAAGAGTGCTGAAAAATAGTACTCGCTTCGGAGCGCTGTAAATCCTTAGCTATTGACTTAATGAAAAAATGATGCGAATAAAAGTTGTTCCTCAAAAAACGATGTACAAAAATGGTCAGATATCATTTTTTCGTAAAATGATAAAAAAAAAGTTACATCGAAAAATATAAATTTTTTTCTCAAATTTCTGAAGATTTTCGCTTATAACTTTTTTATTTATAGTTCTACGACAAAAAGTTACTGGAGCAAAGTTGTAGAGAATTTAATTTGCAACAAAAAATGTTAACAATTTTTTTTTATAAAATAAATAGTTTAAGAGATATATCGTAAATACCATTTCAACCCCTATTTTCAAGATGGCGGCCGTGGGACAAGGGTGGCGACCCCACAAACTTGGTTTTAGCTTTACACTGACCCCCCCTACACATCAAAAAAATAAAATTGCGTCCTCTAAAAAACGCAACCCCAAATGTAACTTTTCAATGGACTATCAGAGAGATAACAAAAGTTATCATTCTGTCGAGACTCTCGCTCGACAGACAGGATGCCACACAGGGTGTTTATTAGCGTTGTTGGTCGAGTTGCCACGTTAGCTGTATGCTCGTTGTACACAGGTTCGTCGATAACGGTCACGGTATTTAATTATTTGTGACTGTGGGTATGACTGTGGTGTATATTGCGTCCGAGACAAGACCGGCTGTAACACAAGCAGTGTACAGCAGTAGGCCCTTCACAGGACTTGGTTGAGTATTGATTATGATATAGTTGCGCCAAGTCACTTTACTTCACAATGCACTTCACTATATGTAATATATTTAATTCCTGTTACACAAGGAGAACTGCACTTGTACAAACGGCACTCGCGTCGAATTTTCGTATTTACTTGACGGAGACGATACCGGGGACTTTCGTTTTTAAAATCCCTTTTCGCTGCCACCAATGTTATACTGGGTCTGGTAAATAGCTTTTTAAAAAAAAAGATTTAGTAAGCACTGAAACGTCTTTAATAAAAATATCATAGAAAAATAAATCTACCGGCGCGAATGAGGAACGGAGACTGACTGACTGGGTGTGTGTAATGAGTGATCAGGAAAGCTGACTTAGAAGTAGGGAGGAACGGAGTCAGGCTTGGTCAGCATTACTGGAGGAGGGAATCAGGGGTATAACAGTACGCTGCAACGGTCTTTGATTTTAGCATTATAAATGTAGCAAGTATTAGACGAGACTGATGTAATAAGTAAATTAACTATCACTAACAATATTCGATAAATAAATATTGAAAAATAGGGTAAGACTAGCAAAACATAATGTAAATAAATAACTAATATAATATACATACCACACAACCGTAAACCAATGTCACTCTTATCTTTTAGCAAATTAATAATACGATTGAAATGAACACATAAAATAAACTGAGGTAATAACAAAAACATGTAAATAACTCGACAATAGGCAAGTGAATAACACAAAGGCAAATGAGCGGTAGATGTAAAACGATCAGAGGTTCTCAAAGAAAATAAAATAGCTTGCAGTCGTATTTTACAAAACAACATGATGAAGTATGCTATTTGGTGATTTTTTTAAAATCGGAATGTGATCTTATTGTAATAATTGATGAAGTAGTGTTTTTTCTTATGAATATTCTGCAGCCCTTTACCCAAAGATTTCGCTTTATTCAACAAGATTTTGTTCTCTAATGTAAGGTGATCATTAATGAATATTTTATGACCACCTTTCAGTCCCAACTGGGTAGGTGTGATACCATCACATTTTCTTGCAGCAGCTACAAAATCCTCCTTCAGATTCCTATTATGCAAAGATACTATTATCGTCTTATTTTATTTGTCATTTCCCGTTGGAATTCTTGCGATATAGTTTATCTGTTCTTTGGAGATGTTGCATTTTGTGACCTCACCGATTTTATTTATTACAGAGAAAAGATTCTCAGATGTTGTTGAGGGGACACCTTTGATTTCGATATTCTTCATACGGGATCTCTGTTCTCCTTCGCGTAGATCTTGCTCGAGCTTGTTTACTCGTTTATGCAACTCAGAAATCTCATCCTTAGATTTTTTAAATAATTGAACCTCTTTATCGACTTCAGCTATTTTGTCCGTGAGATTCTTTACTAAGTCATGCACAAATTCTAGGGAATTCTTCATATCTGTAATATCGGATTTAATACCCTTTAATTCTTTAAGTTCAGCTTGAATGGTCCTCACATTTTCTAAAAGAGTTGGTAATGAAGTCATTTGCGCAGACAGCATTTTTAGTTCGCACATGATATTATCCACATCTGCAAGAGAGGACGATGCAGGAATAATATTCTTGTCTGTAGGTCGTGATGAACTGGCAGATAAGGACGAAGGAGCTGCATTTTCAATTACCCCTTCTACCTTCACCTAGACGCCGATAGCCACTTTCTTGTAGTGCAGGCAAAATCAAAACGACCTTGACATCCTGAGCGCTGTGCGCCGTCTTTATGTGGAACTTCACATAGTTTGCACTTAAACATCTTAATAATATGAGAAATAAGTAAATAGGAGGTCACTTCGAAACTTTGAGAATCGCAGACAAATAAGAATCAATAATAGCAGTTGTGTACGCGTGCGTTCGCTCCTCGATGAGCTGACTGTATTGTTAATCATCAAAACTTATGTATATTAAACACAGGATCACCAACTCGACGTTCTAATCCTTCTGATAATGTTAGTGCAATCGACATTTCTATATGTAGCTCTAATTTAGCATGTTTGACTACATGGTGTACTCTTCCATACACTTATGGAAGTGACCATTTTCCTATCCTTATATCGTTAAGTAATTTTAAATGTAAGAAAACTATTCATAAGTCTCGTATAAGGCATAGGTTACATAAGGAAAATTGGAGTACATTTAAAACAGCTGTAGAAAAAGAAATTTCTTCATTGCCAAATTTTTCTGAAGGTATAGGTTTGTGTGTAAAAGCTTTTTCCACACTTATAATTAATACTGCAGATGTTATATTTCCCTTGAAAAAAATCTTCATTTCATATATCATCTCCTCCCTGGTGGGATAATGAATGCACAGAAGCTGTAAAAAAGAGGAAAGAAGCAGAGTTAAATTACAACCATGCAATGACTTCAGAAAATTTTAAAATCTTGACTTGTATTATGAAAAATACCAAAAAATTATTAAAGGAAAAAAAACAGGCTGGTTGGAATAAATTTTGTCTTTCAATTTCACCTTCAACTAGTCCATCAGAAGTGTGGCGTAATATTAGACGGTTTAGATGTGGAATGGATAATTCTAGCCTTTCAAAACTTCCTCCTTCGATGGCTGAAAGTTTCATGGACCATCTGGCCCCACCTACGGTACCATTTAAAGATCAGATTCCAGACGATCTATTAAGTTCTGTGCCACCTATTATAGGGAATAGTTCAACCATCAATAATTTGTTTTCTATCAGTGAATTAAAAGGGGTTTTATCATGTACCAAAGATATATCACCTGGGTCAGACGGTATTCTATATTCATTTCTCTCCAATCTTGGTGAACAGGCTTTAGGTTATTTTTTAGAAATAATAAACACTGTCATGATGACAGGAATTGTTCCTTTATCATGGAAATCACAATTGGTATTGCCAATACTAAAATCTAATAAATTACCATCAGATGTAACATCTTATAGGCCCATTGCAATGCCATCAGTGTTACTTAAAATAACTGAACGTTTAGTGAAAAATCGCCTAGAATGGTATCTTGAAAGCCATGAATTGTTTTCTAAGAGTCAATTTGGTTTTCGAAAAGGCAAAAGTACATTGGATCGTATTAGTATTCTCACTACTGATATTAGAATTGCATTTTCAAATAATAAATCCACTCTATCAGTGGTTTTGGATATTAAATCAGCATATGATAATGTCCTCCTACATATCTTAATAAGAAAACTTTGTATGCTTAAAATTCCTGATTTTTTTATTAACTTTATTATTAACTCCTTAACTGACAGATTTATAACCTTGGATGCTACTAATATATCAAGGAGGCTATCCAAAGGACTACCTCAAGGTGCTGTACTCAGTCCATTGCTATATAATGTTTATACATATGATTTGGAGTCATCTCTAAATGGAACAGTTGAGGTACTTCAGTACGCTGACGATTCATTACTGTATTCTTCTGATTATTCTATTTTTAGACAAATTTAGTATCAAACGTTTCTCATTCCCTTTCACTTTTAAAAACATGGATGGATTCAAATGGCTTGGAGTTATCTCCACAAAAAAGCGTAACGATTTTATTCACAAGACGCAAGACAGTACCTCATATTACACTATCTTATGAAGGAGTAGATATTCCACTTAAAAATAATGCTAAATATCTGGGTATATTACTGGACTCAAAACTTACTGGGCTTCCACATTCAGAATATATCGTGGCAAAATGTGAAAAGCTTTTAAACTTACTTAGATGCCTTTCAGGTGTTTGGTGGGGTGCTCATCCGGTTTCTATGAAGCTCGTTTATCATGCTCTGATAAGAAGTATTTTAGACTATGGAACTTTCTTGTTGGTTCCTGGTAGTGTAGCTGGATTTAAGAGATTAGATATAATCCAATCGAAGGCTTTGAAACTGATATCTGGTGCAATGAGATCGAGTCCTATAAATGCTTTGCAGGTTGAATGTGGTGATCCTCCGTTGTGTTTAAGACGGCAATATTTGTCGGATAAATTTCTGTGTCGAATTCTACAGTTATCTACTCACTCCCTTATAACTAAGTTACATTGTTTAAGTGGTCTGATTACATTGTCTTTATATTGGACTTGCAAATCCCGCCCATGTTTGATTAATAGTCTCCTAAAATTGCAAAAGATAGAGGCACCAATTCATAACTCTCGTCGTCTTCCCTTATTTTGTGCTGATTTTGATAGTTTGCTTAAAAGATCTTTAGAGTGTATAAGGAAAATATGTAGGTCGGCAGACATCGTAGCACTTCAAGAAACATGGTTATTGCCACATGAAATTCAATATTTGTCATCCATTGATAATGACTTTTCTTATACAGGCACATCAGCCGTAGATTCATCAAAAGGAATATTGCGTGGTCGTCCTTATGGCGGCGTCGCTATCCTGTGGCGCAAGGCGGCGTTTACGTCAGTTTCTGTGTTAAATTGTGACAGTCCGCGAATAACAGCAATTAAAATAGTAGCTACTCATCGTTCGATATTAGTTTTTAGTATTTATATGCCCGTTGATAGAGATGTCAATCTGGTAGAATTTACGGAGATCCTAGCAAAAGTGAGTGCAATTATTGACAGTTCCGGCGTAGAAGCAGCGTTTATGTTGGGTAATTTTAATTCACACCCACATACATTGTTTTGTGAAGAATTACTACAGTTCTGTGAAGAACAAACGTGGCAATGTGCTGATTTCGAGAAAATAGGTATGGATTCGAACTCCTATACTTTTGTTAGTGATGCACATGGCTGCAGGCGATGGCTCGATCATTGCTTAACGACAAAAGCAGCATTCCAAGCTATTACCAATATTAACATCCTTTACAATGTGTACTGGTCCGGTCATTATCCGTTGGAAGTTATATCGGACTTATTTATTGTCAGACCGAAGATACCGTATAATGCTCTTCAAAATAAAATAGTGTGGGGTGTCCGACGTTCCGAACAGATAGAAAAATATTCTAACTTATGTAATGAACATTTTAGAAATATGCACTTGCCTGTAGAAATGTATAAATGTTGTGATGTTATGTGTAATAATATTGAACATAGACTAATCTTAGATAATATGTATAATAATATTGTTAAGGTGCTAAGTGAGGCTGCTATCGTATCCTGTAAAACTAGCATTAATAAGAAGAATAAAGTAATAGTAGGGTGGAATAAATATGTTCACGATGCTCACAGAGTGGCCAAGCTATACTATGAAACATGGGTATTACATGGTAAACCGAGATTCGGAAATGTTTACGATCAGATGTGTCAAACTAGAAAATTATTTAAATCAAAATTGAGATGGTGTCTGGCTCGTAAAGATCAGATTAAAATGGACATATTAGCTTCTCATCACGCGAATAAAGATTTTAATCAATTTTGGAAATCTACAAATAAATTAAATCCAAAACTTGGTCAACCTGTGAGTATAGAGGGCATTAGTGAACCAAAGAGCATAGTAGAACTATTTAAAAATCATTTTATGATAGAACCACCGTCAAAAATAAAACCTCAATTTAATAATATTGTTGTTTGTCAAGGCGAGAAACCTGTGCGATTCTCAGCGAAACAAGTAGGTCAAATAATTAAAAATATGATCAAAGGCAAGTCTCCTGGCCATGATAATCTTAGCGTCGAACACTTGCACATATGCAGGAGTTCACTTGCCAAGAGTGTTAGGTATGTTTTTCTCCTTGTGTATAGGACATTGTTATCTTCCTGAAGAGCTGATGAAGACGATTGTTGTACCAATCGTCAAAAATAAAACTGGTGACATATCTTTACTGAGTAATTATAGGCCTATATCACTAGCAAATATAATGGCTAAGATACTAGATAGTTTGCTTAAGTCACAATTAAATAATTACATCAATCTTCATGATACTCAGTTTGGGTTTCGAACTGGTCTATCTACTACTGAAACCGCTATTGTGACTTTGAAGCAAGTTGTGAGATATTACACAGATAGACGTACGCCAGTGTATGCATGCTTCTTGGACCTATCCAAGGCTTTTGATATGGTAAACTATCAAGCATTATGGCAAAAGTTGCGAAACACTGGAATACCAAATGAAATATCTTTAGTTTTTGAATATTGGTACAGTAATCAAATTAATCATATTCGATGGGATGGAACTCTTTCTGAAGCATATAAACTTAAATGTGGGGTAAGACAGGGTGGTCTGACGTCACCAAATTTATTTAATTTGTACATAAATGACCTGATTCTGAAACTGAACAGCATGCATGTCGGGTGCTATATTGATGGTATAAATGTTAATAATATAAATTATGCCGACGACATGGTGCTGTTGAGCCCTTCGATTGGTGGTCTCAGGAAATTATTACGAGTGTGTGAAACTTACGTTAATTTATATGGTCTTAAATACAATTGTAATAAAAGCTATTATATGTTATTTAATCCTCGCGAGAAAGCTATTACTTGCGATCTACCTGTGAGTCTTAGTGGCAATGCTTTAGAAAGGGTTTCACAAGTTAAATATCTTGGACATTACATCACGGATAATATGAAAGATGACAAGGACATAGAAAGAGAGCGCAGGGCATTGTCGGTGAGAGGAAATATGCTAGTACGGAGGTTTACACGTTGCACACCAAGTGTCAAAATAACATTATTTAAAGCCTACTGCCAGAGCTTCTATACCAGCAATCTCTGGACCTCATATACACTGCTTGCATACAATGCATTGCGTATACAGTACAACAATGTCTTCAGGGCATTAATGGGGTTGCCTCGATATTGTAGTGCATCGGGCATGTTTGCTGAAGCTCATGTGGATGATTTTTACGCAATCATTCGAAAAAAAGCAAACTCCCTGATGGATCGAATGTGTGGCAGCTCAAATAGTGTCTTGAAGATGTTATCAAGTAGATCTGATAGTTTGTTTGTTCACAAATGGACAAAGTTGTTAAAAAGTGTGTGCACCTATACAAATTAATATATTTTGATTGTGGGTGTGTATGTGTGAAGAAATTTGTAAATAATATTAAAACATGCTGTATTATTACCTTTAACATAGGCTAAGTTTTACTAACAAAAATGGATGTAATATCTGAATCGAATAAATTATTATTATTATTATTATTATAGTAAGTGGTCTCATTTGCATCATATTTATAGCGACGCATCAAAACAATCTCGTTTTGGGTGTGTAGGTGTTGGTGTATATCATTCCCAGAACAATATTGTTCAAAAAATTAAACTGCCTCCTGAGTCATCCGTATTTACGGGTGAATGTTTTGGTTTATTTAAAGCAGTGGAATATGTGCTTCTGATGAAGTTACATAAAACAGTTGTCTTTACAGATGCTAAAAGCGCATTACATAAAGCTCCATTCCAAAATAAATTTAATTTTCCTTTAATCATAGATATTCGTTCTAAGCTTCATCTCTGTTACTTAAGAGGATATCGTATTTCTTTTGTTTGGATTCCTAGTCATTATGGAATAATGGGAAATGAAAGACCGGATGAATTGGCGAAACAAGTAGTGATTTGTGGTGACTTATTCCCATACAAAAATTATAGTCATGACCTAGCAGCACTGCCTAGAGTTCATCTCTGGGATTCTTGGAATGAATGATATTCATTGATATTCATTCCAAGAATCCCAGAGATGAACTCTAGGCAGTTAATAGTCAGTCAAAAGGTAAATATTATTATCGTATTCAACCGACAATACCCATAAAACCATGGTTCTATAAATGTAAGTTCGACAAAACTCCTACATAAATTTTGATACGGATGCGCTTGGGACATGTGTGTACACCGGAACATCTCGCTTAACTTGGAATCGTAGAAAGTCCTACCTGTAGTTGTGGTTACGAAGTTGGTGATTTAAACCACCTTATTTTTTCTTGTAGTAATTACGATCACTCTGTGTTGTTTAGTCAATTATTGTCCTTTCATGTCTGGTGAGTACACCACCCGCTTGCCATCGCGTGCGCAATAATTACGCACAATAACTGCTACACCGCTATATACCTTGTGTTTAAACCGCTTTTAGTTTTAAGTGTAATAAGGAACTATTGCCGCTTCTTTCACCGCATCCGCATAATAAACATTACGTTGTATGTGTTACGTGTGTGAGCGATCTGGTGGCCACCAACACTGTGATACACGTGATTCGTGGACGTGCGAGGACCAGGCAGCCGCATCCAGCAACTGGGTAAGCGAAAGTGCTTTATATACCTCCCGTATCGATCACATATTCTCACATACTCAGAGATAGACAAAGTTAGTCTGACACGCATCCACGTGTTCAGACATAATAAGTTCTCATACCGCACGGTGAGCACGGCTATTTATACGCCTGCCTCACCAATGTCCCTTTACCTACTAATATAACTACCATACTTCATACTCTTAATATAGACATTTATCATGCACTAGCTTCATTTATGACGAGAAATAGTATCAGAATTTAGCTCCTTCTTTTTTCCTACAATAGTTACATTGCTACTGCTCCTTTTCAAAATTTTCTGTTTTTCTCTTTTTTTTTTAATTCGAGATGTTTTCCCTAACTTTAAAATTTAGTAGTACCTTACTATGCACTTTTAAAACAAGACACTGGCAGATGCGTCAGTCACGCCTTGCCATTATTTAGGAAAAAAAAAAAGGTAGTATAAACTTTTTGCATAGGAAAACAAAATAAACTTTGATAATGTTTGCCATAGAAACTTACCACGTTACCATGGCAACGTATATAACACTAACGCTAACTAAATCTCTCGAAAGGAAAAGTGTCCGATTTTGAAACATTTTTCATTGGTGCTCTGTTTCTATTAGTCTTAGCGTTATGATATATAGCCTAAAGCCTTACTCGATAAATGAGCTATCGAAAACAGAAGGGTTTTCTCAAATCGGACTGGTAGTTCCTGAGATCATAGCGTTCAACCAAACAAAAGACAATTAAACACATTTTATATCCATGAACATTTCAACAACAGCTAGTAAGTATATCATATTTCAATATTTTCAATTATGTTTGCTATCTTGTCTTTTTCCAATATGTTAATTTTAGTTTTCATAAATGAGTTCATTTTCACTTTTTCGTTTATTCTTATTCTATTTTTTTTTGTCTAAGTTTAATGTTTCTCAGTATTTACTATTATATAATTTAATTTTTTTTCATTATTATTAATAGTGTAAGTTAAGTTTCTATGTGATAAAGCGTATTAGGTCTTCAGTTTAGTTTACTATTTTTTATTATTGTTGTTGACTGTTGACTGTTGCTATATCCACATGTAAATAAACAAATAAATATACCTGTTATGTTATAGATCTGCGACACGGCGCGCGGCGTCTACCATATCTACTCACGGATAGTGTGACGTGTAAGAATTGTTTTTTCCTGTTATGGGTTCACTTCACTCCAATACATAATCACTTTTCAGTAGTTTTTTTTGATAGCTCAATGGTATGTGTCTTCGGACATCGCATTGATTATCATAGGTGAACCGCTGATTATCATAGGCAATGAACCGGAACTTTCGGTAATAGAAAACATCATGATAAAACTACAAGACGGTCATAATAATAATAACGCGATGCTAATGTATCGTACCCATACAGAGAAATTAAGATTGTGATTAAAGGCCAAAACATATAAAGTATTAAAAAAGTAATAATAATGCTTATTTATATAATAAAAAACTATACTAACATTCTTAATTTTTAGGTTCTTTGTTAAGGAAGAATAGCGGGCGAAGGCGGAACGGAAATATAAAAAATATGTTTGAAATTAATTATCGTTGTATTATAAAAAAAAATGTTTAGAATAAATTATTGTTGTTTTTTTTTTAAATATATGCTTAGAAAAATTATCGTTGTTTTATTAAATCCTCAGTACGTTTTATTAAAATAAATATCGGTGTGTATACTCTTGAAATAAATAATACACGCTGTACACGGTACACTCTGACACTTACAAAATAAACTCGTTAGCGTCGGTATTGGAACGTAATTTGGCTGTGTGCGTTGTTCCTTTTTTCGAACTGACTACGCTGTTGACCTGTGTGCTTAGTGTGACTTTGCAAAAATATATCGAATAACTTTAACTATGCGATCACCGAGGTTACGTAGTACCGTTACGTAGTAGACCCGAGTACATGCGAGTGTGAGTTCATTTTGTGTTGGCGATCCGTTTGACGTTGTCTCACCGTATAAAATGATTAGTTTATTTTTATTATGTTGGCAATGTTAAACGTCATATCCATACCCCGACCAAATTGAAAAGTTTCTATAAACAATATATTCGTCAACAAAACTAGCTACGCGTCGATTTAGGTGGATTACGTATGCAAACGCAGATTTGTGTATTTACTTGTTAGATTCGTGAATGTTACATTTCTATAAACTATACTTTTTAGACAAAATGTGCTACATTTATGTACACAAAATCGGTAATTTCGTTACACAAAAATGTAAACTAATCGATGACATTAGACGAAATTATATGAAACAGTAAGTGTTTGAGGTTATTACATTTGCCGTAAAATTGTATTCTTTTATTGAATTTGTGTTGTAATTACAGTGCTATTTATATATATTAGACACGGAAATCTCATTAAGGCCCAGGGAAGAGTTGTTCGCACAAACGTTGCGAACAAAAGTTCGCAGTAGCAATGATACATTAGAAGAACTTATGGAGATTCATATTATGAAAAGGTATCACTTCACAAAGAAAGCATTATAGTGTTTGTGTAAAGAACTTATACGACAAACTAATCTAAACTCTTCATCACTACGAGTTACATTGAAAATAAAGGTAAATATTCTTGATCTTAATAAGTGAACTTTTTATCATATAAGTGCAATAATCGTGAAAATGTACTCAATACACATGTGTTTGGATCCTATCGAGAGCTAATAAGGGTAGCAAATAAACTCTCATGGATCTCTCTCTAATTAAATAAATAATGCATTGTAAGGAATATGTATATTTTAAATCTAACATTTTAAACATATATCCATAGTAATTTCTTTGTATTTGTTTATTTAACCATTTATATACATATGGTATATATGAAGAACCCGAAGCGCACCATCAATAGTACATTATTTGGGTTCAACGAAGGGGATATAGCGTTATGCTCATACGTGCCGAAAAAAAATAAAGTGGTGAACGTGCTCTCCACAATGCACTACACCTGCCTCGTTGACGAGCAAACCGAGAAGCGGAAGCCCTATGCCATATTAGATTACAACGCCAACAAATACGGCGTTGATACCATGGATCAAATGCTAGGCACTTACAGCTGCAAAAGAGCAACACAACGATGGCCGTTGGCCATGTTTTATAATATGCTAGAGGTCGCTGCATTGGCTGCTTTTACGATTTACAACGAAATGAAGCCTATAAAAAGGAGTGACAGACGGCGGTCGTTCTTGTTACTGCTAACGAAACAATTGGCCACACCAAATATCGAAGAACGTGCCCTGAACAACCATATAACCTCATATCCAAGGATACGCAATGCGATGGAAGCATTCGATGTCAGGGTAAGCAAAACATCTTCAAATTCAAGAATAGAATATATATTTATTTGTTTTTTATTTTTCTTTTCATTTCAGGTATTACCAAGACCGATGGAAGGCAATGCACCGTCGTTTGCGGCTAGGTCAAGTAGACCGTCATCCGTCAAACGCCTTTGCCGTTCTGAGTACGGGCGGCAGCGGAAAACGCGGGCATACTGCTTCGTCTGCGGCAACGCTGTTTGCTGAGAACATAGCACACTTTTACATCGCTGCAACACTTGCGCACAGGGCGGGGGACAAGAAGTACACGCTCAACAACAATAATTTTTAAACTTTTTTATAATAGTCTTAAGAAAATTCAAGCAAAAAAAAAAATAAATTAAAAAAATTGAAAAATATATTTTTGTATGTAGAATTTAGTTATAAACAATAAAAACAAAAAAAAATCAAAAAAAAAAATGTTATATGAAAAAAACATGATTTACAAAAAAGGTCCGTAGGGACCTTTTCACACGGCCGTGAAGTTCAGAACTGTCACTCATCGGAGGGTTAAAAAAGTCCGTGTTGAGAGAGGATTAAAAGAATTAGAATATTTCTTTGATAATCTACATGAAACCCTAGAGTACGTACCACCGTGTAACACATTAAACTATGACGAAACCAACTTGTCAGACAATCCAGGTACTTTAAAGTGTGTTTTTAGAAGAGGTACTAAAAATCCAGATAGAATTTTAAACACCACAAAGAGTTGCGTTTCTATCATGTTCACTGTAAACGCCGCTGGAACATGCTTACCTACATATGTAGTTTATAAATCCACAAATTTATATTCGGAATGGCTTGAAGGTGGTCGGGATGGAACAAGGTATAATAACTGTTCCAAATCCGGTTGGTTTGATACTGTTTCCTTCGAAGATTATTGCAAAACCATTGTAGTTGATTGGGCGAAAAGAATTCCCGGGCCAAAAGTAGTTATTGGTGATAAATTGTCTTCACATATAAACATCGAAGTTGTAGAGTTGTATCAAAATCATAACATAAAGTTAGTATTTCTACCACCTAATACTACTCACTTAAGACAACCGCTTGATGTTGCTTTCTTCGGTCCACTAAAACGTGAATGGAGAAATATTCTGCTGGAATATAAATTGAGGAATCCGGGACAAACCACTTTGAATAAAAAACACTTTCCAAAACTGTTAGCTCAATTATTATAAAATATGAAATATAAGGAAAACGATATTATAACAAACGGTTTTAGAGCATCGGGCATATGGCCAGTGAATCCAAGAAATGTGTTGAAAAGAATCCCGGAGTATTTTGACGAAAAAGAATATGCAATATATATATATATAATATGCAGACGTTTGTATATTAAATAAAACCTTAAAAATACATAATCAGAACCGACCTTTCGTAGCCATCAATTAACATGATTTACCAACATGTTTATGACCTAGGATAATTTTATTTGAACCTAAAGTGATAATAACATCAGATGTATAAGCAACTAACAAAAGTAGGTACTGAAGTTGTAAGACGATCAGTTTTACAAATGAAAATAATTGCACATAAAGTAGACAAGAATCGTGAACACAGTAGTACTCAAGAGACAATTTCATTTCATAATGTGAATACCTTCCATGAAAAAAGTAAAAGAAAACAAGAATTTTAAAACGGAGGAGACTGGCATCTTATTGGGAAACCAGCTCAGAAGATTCCGATATTCTGAATATCGTAGACACAGATTATTTTGATAATGACACGTTAGATGAATATATAATAAATAAATAAAAAATAAAAAGCCTTTTATTTCTTGCAAAATTTACATAAAGAAATCTAGAAACTTAAACTTAATTCGTTGTAATTCTTATTAAGCAAGAACCCGTCTGTGGGTGAAGGCCTCCTCCAAAGACGCCCACTGTTCTCTATCCTGTGCAGTTTCCATCCATTTCGGGCCAGCCGTTTTTATTATATCATCCATCCATCTCGTAAGCGGTCTCCCTCTGTTCCGTTTTCCAATTGGACCTTTCCACCGTGTCACCCGCCTGGTCCATCGCTCCTCTTTCAATCTTGCCACATGGCCTGCCCACTTCCATTTTAGTTTTTGAGCAAGATTTAAAGCGTCGGTAGCTTTAGATATATCTCTTATTTTGGTATGTCTTATTTTTTAAAATTTCTTTATTTTTAGCATACTTCTTTCTAATCCCCTTTGGCAGGTTATATTTTTTTTCTTATCTTGTCTGTGTATTTCCACGTTTGACAGGCATATGTTAGGCACGGTAAGAGGCAGCTCGACATAACTTCAGTTTTAATTTTGACAGGCTTTTTTCTCTTGAAGACTTCCTTCAAACTCCAGTACTTATTCCAGGTCAGTTGTATACGTCTCCATTTCTGAATAGTTATTATCCTTGTCAAAACTTATTTGTTTACTTAAGGAGATGTATTTTTTTGTATACTTTAGTAGTTTATTGTCTACAATTATTGTCCTTTCTGCACGGTTGGTCATCAGCATAGTTTTTGAGAGATTCATCTCTAATCCAATTTCTTTACTGGCCATATTTAGTGATTGGATCATAGTTTGTAGTTGTGTACTTGATTCCAACAGAAGCACGAGGTCGTCGGCGAAACGAAGGTGACTGAGGTATTTTCCGTCGATGTTTAAGGGGGGGAAGTCCATGTAGAAGCCTCAAAATTGGTCATTTTTTAAACGTATTTTTAAAGGTGATAAAATAATTATATTGTTTTGAAATTTTAACACAAGTTTATTTAACCTTTCGGCGGGAGTATGTTCGCGACAACTAATTAAATGTATTTGTAGAAATAGTTTAAGTTAAGATATACCCTTCAGTATGTGTTTTAGGCAACAATAAAGTGATATGTCTGATCGAGTTTTATTTTAGTATATATATTACGATTAATATTACGTTATAACAATATTGTCACGCCAATCGTGTTAGTAGTAAATTTGTTATAGTTCATAGATACTTTACCTGAAATTAAAGAGATCCCTTCTTTGCATGATGATGGAAATTTCCATCATAACATTTAATGCCGGTAAAAGGGTACACAAAACCAGTGTAATTTAAATTTGTTGCTGCTGGCAACTTTTTACAACGCCGTAGTGTAATACGAAACGCAGCTATTAAAACAAAAGCTAACGTCACTGTTAATTACCAGGATATGAACTTGTCATTCTGCTGTTTGCTGTGATTGTAAAAAACGGCCGAGTTTTTAAATTGTTTTAGGAAACTAACGTGAGATTTATCTGCTATAAAAAGTGATAATGAGTGGAAATAAGGTTTGTTTATGTGTTTCTAGTATTTTATGTACAATTTATATTGAAATACTCTAAATAAATTTCTCAAAACTATGTGACAGAAATTTACATCACTATGCAGTTGCCTCACTTGTAATGTATGGCGAAAATGTTTGTACTATAAGTTTATTTTGTTTTGCTTTTCTAGAAATACTTGAAAGATGTGGACATCGAACTTTATCTGAATCGGTTAGACGATGGTTGGCTCTCGGAAGACAGCCTTGAAGACCATGATTCCGAGGATGAACACCACAATACTGATAAGATTGTAAGAGTGTTGCAGGACGAAATTGATGATAATGATGCAGATGACGGTGAGAATGAAAGTGCTGATATTGATCTTCCTCTTCTAGACCCAGAAGAAATGGAACCCTCCTCCCACACATCATCATCCAATTTGCAGTCTTCATCTTCATCAAAAACTGATTTCTCATTTGACAAAAGAAACTTGATATGGAAAATACGCCATCTGGTGTATGACACAAATAAAATTACTTTCTTGGGGAGTTCTGTTACTCCAGATGGTTTATCAAACCTGGAAACCCCATATCAACGTTTCAACCATTTCATCACACAAGATTTCATCAATAGTTTAGTGGAGCAGACAAATTTATATATTATACAAAGCAATCCCGGTTCATTTACAACATATACAGAATATGATTTATATAAGTTCTTAGGCATTTTGTTATACATGTCAGTACAAAAATATCCTAGCACAAGATCATACTGGTCACCTAGGTTTGGTTATGACCTAATTTCTTCAACAATGCCACTGAACAAATTTGAGAAAATAAAGTTATCATTACATTTTAACAACAATGAACTACACAAACCTATAGGCCATCCAGAACATGACAGACTATTTAAAATCCGCCCTGTAATACAGCACTTCAATGAAAGGTTTGCTACAGTGCAAAATGAATCAAAGACTAAACGTGGATGAACAGATGTGTTTTACAAAAATAGGGCACTTTCTGAAGCAATACTTATCCAATAAGCCCCATAAATGGGGTTTTAAATTGTATGTGCTTTGCGATTTGATGGGCTATGCCCACAAATTTGAGATATATTCTGGACAAGGCAATTCAGATAAACTCCCAGATGAACCAGATCTCGGTGCAACTGGAAATGTAGTGGTACGTTTGCTTCGGGGAGTGCCAAGAAAGATAAACCACATCATATACTTTGATCATTTTTACACCTCTTTGCCATTAGTATATTTCCTAGCTAAAGCAGGAATTCACACAGTGGGGACTGTACAACTAAACAGGATACCAAATAACAAATTACCTGAAAAAAAAGATTTCATGCAGTGCCCAGAGGTAGTTATGAAGAGAGAGTTTCTGTGCTTGATGGTATAGATATGTATTGTGTAGCTTGGAAAGATAATAAGGTAGTAACCTTGTTATCTACTTATGCTGGAGCATTGCCTGTGATTAAAGTCAACAGATATGACAAATCAAAAAAATTGACATCACTTGCCCGTTTATTGTCCAAGAATATAATAAACACATGGGGGGAGTTGACCTCATGGATAGCTTTTTGGGCAGAAATCATATTACTATGAGGTCTAAAAAATGGTACCTGCGTATTTTTTTTCATTTATTTGACCTTGCCTTAATAAACTCTTGGATTATCTATAAAAAAATGCTCAGGAAAAGGGTGAATCTCAAAAGAGTCTTCTTACAATGAGCCAATTTAGAAATGAATTAGCCTTTGTCTTATGCAACAAGGGAACCACTAAAGATGTTAAAGGGGGCAGTCCCAGCAGCAGCATCCTTGAAGAAGAATTGCTGACAAAAAAAAGAAGAGGTTCTCCTGCTCCTCCGCCACCGAAAGATCTAAGGAAAGATGGTCTTGAGCATTGGCCAACAGTCGGTGGGTCACTTAGGTGCAAATACCCCAAATGTAAAGGATATTCCACAATATCATGTGGGAAATGTAAAGTTAACTTGTGTCTTAATAAAAATAATAATTGTTTTTTAAATTATCATCAAGAATAAAGAATGTACAAACATATTCTATTTTTTATTTATTTAGTACTGAGCTAAACATGTGGCATTGTATAATGATGTAAATTTCCATCATATAATTTTTTACTATTTTCATATTATATATTTACACTAGGATTTTTTAGGTTATTTTTCCCTTAATATAGAGCATCAATTACACCAGCCTGATTTATTTTACAAAATAAAAAAAAAATCATGCAAAGAAGGGTTGACAGTACAAAATTTTTTTTTTTTCCAAAATGGCGGCTCAGTATCATTTTTTGTCGGCTGCCTACGGCGCGAGGTCCCAAACTGCTGCATTTATCACTCTCAATCTCAAACAAAAAATCTGAAACAAAAAAATTGAAGTGTTTTCTTTTTATAAGATATTAACGGAAAGGATAAACCAAAAAAATTAAAAAATATTAATAAAATTCATCATAAAATAAGCCTTTGAAAAAAAAGTTAGAATTTAGGGCTATTTTTGTGACATTTTTAACCCCTAAAAAGTAATTAATCAACGCGAAATATCAAAAGTTTTAGGTTTATTCTTCCGGTAGTAATGTAGAAAAAGGCCTCACCAAATTTCAAACAAATGAGTATATAACTTTTTGAGTTACAACACGAGCAGTTTTTAAAAATACAGTTTCGAGATAATCGCGTTTAAAGCTTTAGCACAGGAAAATGACCAGTTTAAGTTACTTACCCATTAATCAGCAATGCCAGGTTCATACGATAGTCCATCCTCCTCTTCAAAAAGCTGATTTTCTTCCAATAGCTGTTGTTTACGAGCTGTACGAGCATCTTTTGTCTCTGAAAGGCTCTTGCGATTCTGTCGGGATATTCGCGCCTCGTCTGTATTGAAAGCAAAAACTTTAGCACAAGTTCCAACGGACAAATTTAGAAGGTTCATTATTCTTAAACTGAACTGAAACCTTCATTAAATATCCCAGCAGCAATGTATACTGAGATTTCAACTACTTTCAGTCCAGAATGCAGATGTTTTGGTGATAATCTCCAAACTGTCGCGTTGAAACTTTCATTTGCATTCTGTGTATGACCACCAAGGCATCGCTCAAGCAAATTATCTTTGGATAAATCTTCGTGTATTGGTAAGAGATGCTGTTTTATTTCTTCACCAAGTAATGGAGCTAAATCTTCGTTTCGAGGATCTTGATTTAGAGCAATAGCCTTTTGCCACTTGCACCAGCTATCGACGCCTACTGGGCAGTTTCCATGTCGCGGTTCTTCTTTAGTTGAAAAAACATGATAATAAGTTGCTATTATGGCTTTTTTCATCTCGTCAACACTGCTAATATTTCTCTGAATGCTCAAACCATAGTATTTTATTAGTTTTTTCACAACTTTATCAGTTAGTTTTCCTCTCCCTGAAAGTTTCTTTTCTTTTCTTACATTTCTAAGTCTAGAACCCATTCTTTTTTCTACATGGCCAATACATTCACTCTTCAAAACAGGTAGCTCATCACCGTAAGGTTGATTGAAGGTTGATTTTACTCCGAATTTTTTTTCAGAAGATGAGAACATTTCTTTCATGGCATCGACTTCCATCTTTCTTGACGAACCTTGGTGATTTCTTTGACATTCATCTTCGTGATATTCAAACCACTTAAGGAATTCTTCTGTATGAGTCTTTTTTTTCCAGTAATTACAACCTTGACAATAACTACTTTTAGTTCTCAAATCAATGACTTTCCCTGAATAATAACCGATGAATGTTGCAACACCGTACTTTGATTTGAAGCCGCGCTTTTTCCAGGTGCCATCACCAGATACTTTTAAAATATTTCTTTCCTTTTCTTGTTCGACATTTTTCTCTATCTCTTCTTGAACTGCCTTCTGCGATAGTGACTCAAATGATAATTTAGTTGCATTATAAATGTGCTCTACGATGTTAGCGTAACAATGTTGACTCAAACCATTGCATAAGTCCATCAGATTACAAAAGACATTTATTCCTTCTCTTGCAACGCCTAAAAGTCTCATGACAAACACTAATTTTCGATTTGTTTCGTATCCATTATTGATGAAAGGTCCTGAATTTATCATTCTATCACGACATGGACACCTGGCAACAATTTTAAACCCGAGACCTCTGCAACCACTCTCACTGAAACTTACCTTTTGATTACACTTTGAGCACTTCGCAATTTGAGATAAAGCTGTAAACACCGTAAAAAATTCAATTATTCTGTACCCGTGCAAAGGGTTAATAATTATATCTTCCATATCACGCGTATGGATTTTTTTTCCGCTGGCACTCTCATTTTGGCTTGTACTGGCTTCGAATTTTTTACCTTCTTTGTCCATAAACTGATTGCCCTGATAACGTCGTTTTCTAGAAAGATTTCGTGCAATATCGCCTCGCGTACCTTTTTTATAATTCGGCATTTTTATACTTGAAAATCGACTGAACGCTACGAATTTTCAGGCTAGAATAACTATATTTCTCGACTAAACTTTATTAGTGTAGTAATATTACACGTGTACAGAAACGTATAAGTCGATATATATATATACTAGCTGACCCGTGCAACTTCGTCTGAACCAAATCGGTTATCACCAATTTCAATTGTATTTGGAAACGCGAAAAATTTTAATAAACCCAAACCCGATTGCAGCCACACCTACGGTTTCCAATTGTGAATTCAAACTATCAAGGGACTCACTCAAACATATACCCAGATGATATGCGAGAGATCTTTTAAAATAAGCCTAGAACCCGTTCGTAACATCATCTACTGGGTTTAATTAAGATAGAAACTAACCTACATATATTGGCGGTAATGTAAAAATAGGCTTGAGGGATCTATGGACCCCCGGTTGAAACGAAGTTCCTTTCCTTTTTTGGAGACGTTTACTATACAGTCAGTATAATTTACATTATAAAATATCAAGTTGATGCAGTTAAATTGTAAATCAAACGATAAAATATATTTATAAAATAATTAGTGATAAATTAAACACTGAATGATCTGGGATAATCAAGTTAATAAAAGTTAATTTATCAATATGCAATCCTTGATTTGGTTTGCTATTGAAATGAAAACTTTATGTGTAGAAATATTATATTTACTCTCTCTCTCTCTTTTTCTCTATCAGGACACCTAACCTACTGCGCATAGACTATGCACATATACAATACACAAAAAACAATCATCTCTACCACTTACTTTATCATAACTATCTTCTACTTGTATTAAAACTTTTTCACACTCCATTGTATTGAAGAAAAATATAAATATGAAAAAGATATGAGCAACGCGTCGACGCGTGAACCGTCACTTGCCTATAACTATTCGTCTAAGAGCTAGCAACGGTTTCGAGAGCGATTTTAAATAAGCCAGTTTTTTATGTCTTTATGTTCTTCCGAACAACGTGCGGGTTACCTGGCTGCCTGTAAGCGTTGCGTTTATTAGTGTATATCGAACCTTTACAGTCAAAAATACTGATTTTTAAATAAGTTTCGAATGTTTTGCTTTTCCCTAACTTTAAAACCCTACTAAAACATGAAATTATTATTCCCAGACATTTTTACTATTAACAATAATGTGTCTGATGTTATTTTATTAAATAAAAAAGTATGTTCAAACCATGTTAAGATAGCTGCAATTTTATTTTATTATATTTAGACATAAGAAAGGGTAAATTAAAAATAATATGTATAGAATAACTTAGCTATACCTATAGTTTGGCGCAACACTGGCTGTATGAAAGAGGGTAAATTGTATATAATATGTTTATGGAGGGAATTGCGGCTAGAAGGACCATGAACAGATGGGGATCGAATGTGGACCACTCACTCGATTCTTTTCACCTGCATTGTCTGCGGTTAATTGACTAAGGAGAGATGTGGACTGTATTTTGGCGGTTTGCTTGGGCAAAGGTATCACGGGAAATATGCTCAATCAAAGGATCCAAGAGTATATCGATTGAGCTAGGATAGAATATAAATATACACGCTTACTTGGCAGAGGCTGATCGCTGGTTTCGGCAGGTTTGTGTCCGTATCCAGTCAGTTGGCGGGTCACATAAAATGTATTCACTAATCACTCACGAATTGATCCGCACAGAGAGTTCACTTTCGAGTCTCGAGCAGCCGCGACACAGACATAGCGTAATTTCGCGCGCGATGCATCCACGCGTTTGCGGTAATTAATTGCAACTTGCGATGCGTGCGTTAGCGATAATCGCACTCTACTGGATGCGTCCGCGCGCTAGCAATAATCGCACTCTAATCCAGAAAGGATCGTGGCGGGCGGGGGGAAAGGGGGTAGGGGGGAAGCCAGGAGCTGCCCTCGCGCGCCACACTGCCCAATATAATAACTACCAGTTTAGAATAACTTAGCTATAGCTATAGTTCGGCGCAACACTGGCTGTATGATAAAGATTGCGATAATTGTGGCAGCGCCTGTTATAGACGCATGTATTCAAGATAGCGTCAATCCCTAGTTATATGTTTACGTTTATCGTTGTTTTTCATTGTTTACGGTGTAATCTTAATATCATAATGGTTATTAAAATGTTATGTTCTTTGCAAAGGATAAAATAAAATGGTTTGAAATGGATTATTTTTATTTATAAAGAATATTATCGGGCACATTATTGTCAATAATAATATATTGTCAATAACAAAATTGTCTGGCATTGATAAATTCATGTTTTTATTAACGTTTAAAAAGAAAGTTTTATTGAAAAAAAAGTTTCCTAATCAATATTTTTACCTGTAAATGTGTGATGCGCATTAATAAAGACAACGTTTAGCGGCAACCAGGTATCCTGAATCTTGTTTGGAAAAGCATAAAGAAAGATATATTAAAAAACCAGCTTTTCTAAAATTTTTGTTCTTCCAACGTTATCGGCTCTTGTACTAAGGTGTCGCAAATAGTCTTGTTACACTTTTTTCGGTCTAGCTCCCATCCGCTCACAGCGTGTAACGCGCAATAAGGAACGTCATTCTAATAAGGCTTAAAGTTATAGCTAATCTCTCTGCTATATATAGCACAAAGAATATTTAGAAAAATCCGTCAACAATTTCACTAACTACAAATTTTTGACTTTCGTCCGTTATTCTGGAAACCCCCTTGCGTTTTATAGGACAAATTCTTAAATGTAACCTTGTAATATTAGTTATCCCTGTGTCAAGTTTTGTCAAAATCGGTCCAGTACTTTCAGAGTGATGCGTGCTCACAGGGACAGACCGACAGACAGACAAAAATTGTAAAAGGATAATCTTTGGCTTCTAAATCGATAACAAAGTCTACCCCGATTACAATTTTCAAAAATTATTTAATTTACAGATTTGGTCTTGTTACAGTAAGCTGAAGAGTTTGTTTGCTTGAACGCTCTTATCTCAGATATTACTGCTCGCCTCACCTCACCCCGCCTAACCGCGGGCTGGTGTCGTACGAGAGCGAGAGATGTCGCCATATTGACAGGCGGTGGCCCCAACAAGAACTATTGCTACCTCTTGCCCTAATAACAGCTTGGCACCAGTTGCGATAGACTCTATCAAGTGTTGGATAAAGCTTTGTGGCATAGGGTCCCATTCGTCCTTGAGCGCTTTTTGTAACTCCAGAAGAGAGGCTGGAGCAATATTTCTGCTTCTTATTCTTCTTTTCAACTCGTGTCACAAGTGCTCGATCGGGTTGTGATCCGGGCTCCGAGCTGGCCACTCCATTATGGGGATATTCACCTCTTGCATGTATTGTCGTACTATAGCAGCGGTCGTGCATTGTCATGCATAAAGAGAAAGTTCTCTTCGATAAAACCGCTAAATGGTACGACATGTTCCTGGAGAAATTCCTCTATATACCGCTGATATGTCGATCCTCTTGCTTGTCACCTAATATTGGCCCCAACGTTGAAGACAGTCTCAGTTTTCGCTTCGTCTGAAATGCCTCCCTAGAACATACACGAACCACCGCCACATGTCACACGTTCCGTGATGCAACACTGGGAAAATCTCCCTGTGGGCCTTCTGTACACTCTTCCTCGGCCATCATTGCTATGAACACACATTCTGGACTCATCTGAGAACAGGACTGCTCTCCATTGATCTAGTGTCCAGTGCACATGTTCTTGTGCAAATGGAAGACGGTTCCGGCGGTGAGCTGGCGTTAGTTTAGGGCCATTTGCTGGCCTATGCGCAGTCAAGCCACCTTCAGCAAGTCTTCTACTAACTGTTCACCGACTGACTTCCACTTCTCGCACTTATTGAAGGTGATGTGCCAGTTCAACGGCAGTCAGACTACGATTTCCCAATGCCGTAACTACGAGAAATCGGTTATCGCGATGTGTTGTCGCTCTGGCTCGACCAGATTCTCATCGCCGTTCGTAGCCACCAGTCTCTTTATAGCGCTGATACACGCAACGAACTGAATATCGTCTATCATTCAGCTCTTTAGCTACTGCCCTCTGGTTCTGACCAGCTTCAATGAGAACTACGACTTGAGCGGCTTTTTCCGGAGTAGTATCCATTTTCTTCAGAGGAATGCAACTGTAATCACTAGAGGTCCTTTCAGGTTGAGCATTGAAATGCAATTGATGACGTATTACCCAAAATTTGCCGTTTTTTACTACAAGTGGCCTCGCAAACTGCAGTAAGCTAAGTAATAGCGAGTTTTGGGTATGTTGTTATTTTTTTCTTTTCGGTAATAAGATAAACTTCTCACCGCTTATATGGTGTTGAATAGGTATTTAGATAACCTTTCAGTAAATTTAAAATAAAAAGGTTTTTTTTATAAAACAAATAAAGACAATATTTTTCAAAAAATGTTTACATATGCGATTTCATTGCACCGGAGTATAGTTTTTAAGGCATAACAAATCAAAACTATACGAACACATTTAATATTGAATTATAGAATTGCTTTTCATTTCTATAAAATCTATCTAAAGTCTTCTTGTCCTAACCCCGCTACATCCTGAGTAATTTGAGTCATAAAAAAGGGTTTCGTTTCAAGCTCCGCTACATCCGCAATTACTTAGTAACAGGCGCCGCTACATAGGTATTGACCAATCAGAACACTGCATTTTGCGAAATAACTGTCATAGCGTAATTATGGTTCATAATGGCCGTCCGGGAATTTGTATTGTAATTTCGTTCGGTTATTTTGTGAATAATTAAATAAACAATGGCCGATTTAACAAAAGAACCGTACTCCCTGAATATGCAAGGAAGCGGTGTGTGAACAAAGAAAACTGGAAATAGGAGAAAAAACGAAGATTACTGTGAGTAAAATGTTGATTGATTTTGTTATACAGGTTGTTTGTTTACAATGATATCATTTACATAACCTACTAACTTATCCGCCGGTAACAATTTGTTTAAGTGCGTTTTTATTTATTAGTATCACTTGTGTTCGAAATTGAAGTAAAGTAACAAAATTTGTGTTTTGTATAGTGTTACTTTTTAATAGAAGATTATTCGAATTTAGCCATTGCTTGAATGTTTTGTTTTTAAACGGATTTATTTTTTGTTTATTTGTGAGAACAAGACTGGGAAATCAATCTAGAGGCCCAACAAATGTAAACGTACGTAACTATGTATGTGTATATGTGCGTAACTACAAAAGCCCCACAAAAAGGTTAGAGTGTGCAAAAGTACATTTTTAGGAATACTGTTGGCGCCTACGTGGCCGCGGCGCCTAAACCGGTTAGCGCGCGGTGCGAGGGGCGCGGGGGCGGGAGTCTTCTGCGCCGCCGACGCGATCGCCACGTTCTATTCGCCGAGCGCCCGTCTTCGAGACTACACGCGGGCCCTTACAATTTGTTAACCTTAAACCTTCGTTACATTTCAATATTTTGCACCATAACCGTTTGTTTGTTTATGTCCTCGCTGACAAATACTGACGATAGGGAAAAATCGTCATCGTCGGGAGTCATTCAAAGATCTTTCAAAGATGGAGGCAGTGTCGCCAAAGAAAATCGTGGTAGCAGCTACAAGATAGCACTTAACGGGGAAAAACAAACAAGTGTACAATAATTTATTGAATTCTTGGAAGCAGCTGAACCGCATTATTGTAGAGCTAAATCAGCAGTAATCAGACTGTATTTACCACTGGAATTAAATATCATAAAAATATGGAAATTGTATTAAGATGAAATTCAAGATACACCTCACTTGCAACTAAAACAGTAGTATTTTAGGAATATCTTCAATAGAAAGTATAATATTGGTCTTGGTTCACCCCTGAAGGATACATGTTCTCGGTGCTCTGAGCTGACAAGAAAAATTGACACTGCCTATACAAGCGAAGATAAACAACGATTTCAAACATAAAAACTAGTACATACAAAAAAGCCAAGGCATTTTATAATCTGTTGAAGAAGGAGCCTGAAGATACTATTATACTATAATTTGACTGTCAAAAATATTGCATTCTGCTGAAATTGCCGGACCAAGCAGCTAATTTTAGTCGACAAATTAATATGTATAACTTCACTATCGTCGTTGGCACTACTAAATCCGCTTTAACAATCAACAATGTATATTCCTATTACTGACGTGAAAATGAGCATTCAAACTAATCTAATGAAATAGCAAGTGCAATATTCCATAAATTGCCTACTCTGGATGTTCCTGAAAATAAAACAGAATTTATACTTTTTGCTGATGGCTGTGGTGGTTTTATTACTTTTTAAAACATCCTGTACAATAATTAGGCCTATAGGGTCGCGACAAACGAGTATATGTATGAATAGCTTAGAATACTTTAGCTAGGTCAGATCCGGGATTTTGGTAACAGCCCAAGCCAACTTTATCAGCGAGAAATAATTTAATTTGATAAACGTTTTTGCTGGCTTAAGGAAGACGCAAAAAATAAGTGTAATATTGTGAGAGATAGCTACACTAAATATAAAAACAACTGAAAAGCTGATCCGGTTCCGGAAGAAAAAATGTCAATTATACACGGGCGTCACAACTTGCATTTTTAGACAATTGTAATGTGCCACGAGCGTCTTTTACGAATGTGTCATTATATGCTACACAATCTTCTCCACATACTGAAACACCTGCACTGGATTCTATAGGAATAGATACATAAGATATGATCATCAGAATCTAATACATCTTCGTTGTCACATGTTCCACCATTATCTCAGGTCCTGCCCCCATCAACGGCATCAACACCAAGATATGACCAATAGTATGCCCTAATGTACTCAATAACTATAAAATATTCGAACAAGTTATTACGATTAAACGAGGTGAGGAGGTTGGCGTTCGAATTGATCGTCAAATATGATTTGAAGAAATCGAGTACTTGAATTGAGAATAAGAAGGCCGGGGAGGAATGGTTTTGTTCTTTCATGAAAAGGAATCATGAACTATCTGTACACGCAGCCCAGGTTACAAGTTTCTCCAAAGCTACAAGCTTCAACGGCTACACGGCTAGATTTAGCCTTGTGTAAGGTTATGTTAAAAGTGTCAAGTGTTTCTGTCCTAAAATTATGACAGAGAGCAACGAAATGTTCACAAATGAAATGTTCAATTAAACTTTGTATCAAGGGACATGAAATTAGAGATGACTGCGAATGTGATCATTTTAAGTGTTGGTTGGCCTCTTATAAATAAATTTAATAGTTGCGCTCCAAATAATGAGATGTGTTTCTGGTCTGTACCTCATTGATCGAGTACGGAGCATGCAGGTGCTAAAAAGGACCTTCCTGGCCGTCAAAATTATTGAAAAAGGAAAATAATTTAAATTGAAAATTTCACGCACCGCACCGATTTGTTTTTTCATTACAGTTCGCTTCATACCGCCGCCGTTGAAACATTGTGTTTTATCGTTTTAAGTTTTTTTTTTCCTGTGACTTCTAAGATATATAATATCTCACATCATCGGCACCGCTGCACCCGCTCGTCTGTAGAATAATCCGCAGACACCGCAAATTTCCTGGGACGCGGCTGCTCTATACGAGGTGCTGAGTTGCAGGTCACTCCACGCTTTTATTTTGGGTTCTTGTTATTTTATTTATTTATAGGCAAGGCCAACACCAACCGCTCCCACGCTTCCTATTTATTTTACCGCATATCCTGGTGGGGCCTATTTACACGGTCTCATCAGCCCCATCAAGTGTTTTGAACAGATAAGTGAAAACCAGAGGACAAGAATAATTAGACAATGTAATAGTTTTTCCAACAGGTATGATCAGGATAATTACTTAAGCAGACTTATAACCGTATCTAATAAAGCAAAACGTAATCGTCCATGAGTAGATGCAGAAAATGCGAAATCACACAATATATCATACTCTTACACGACACGTATGATTGGAGACGATACTTACGAGCTATCTTTCATGAATCACAGAGTCTTTGTTCCAAGGGTGTCAAGTACTTTAAATTGTCCAAAATTGCTATTCCAATATTTACCGGTCGATATTCAGGGTGGGCAATATTTCGTGATTCATTTAAATCTTTGATACATAACAATGAGTCTTCGGTTGCCCAAATTTTCAAATAATTATATAATTATCCCACCCACGCACAAGTGTCGAATATCGGTGTGTTCGTCACGACCTGCGCCACGATAATACATAAATAGAATATACAAATTAAACACACAACATAAGTGAAAAAGCCAAAAACTGTAATTTTTCAAATTTCTCCATACAAAAATTTAAATTTTCCTAAGTTTCGATTTCAATTTACATAGTATCTGGACAGCATCGGACACTCCGACACTCGTCGGAATAGTCGAGAGACGCCCCCGCGATCTGAAACATAAAAATTTTCATTAATTTTCAATAAATATAAAAACATTAAATTTCTTCAAAAACTTAACGAATTTTCTCCAGATTCCGAAGGATTAGAGTGGGAGTACCACCCCTCACACGCCGCACCCGCCGGCACCGTCGAGGGAATTTTCCGGGACCTGGATAAATCGAAAATTCATTAAAATATTAAACTATTAAAATCCGTTGAAATTTTCACGATTTCCCGAACTTTTTCACATTCAGGAATAGCCTTCGGCGTCCTGAGTGTGAAACCGACGGAAAAACCGTGAAAAACCCAAGGAAATTTTGAAAAATTGCCCGCCCGCCACACCCTTATTTCCTTCTTGGGTAGGTGGATTTTGGTGGTGGGAAAATTTTAAAGTTGGCAAATGACAGTTTTTACGCGTGGATAGGGCAGTGTATAGTTGTAAGTAGACAAATAAGACACCTAGGCCCTCTTAGGGTCAAGTAAGAAGAAAAAAGTGGACATTTCAAAATTTGAAATAAAAACCTATGAAAAACTGACCAAAAATTTTTCTATATTGACAGAAATAAACGTTATCTTACAAGAGATATAGATAGTTTAGTAGATAATAAGGACATATTTTAAACAAATCAATATAAACATATATGAATATAGAAAATAAATAGGTTAAGAACACTTTTTATATACAATATTAATATACAAATTATACAATTTTAAAAATTAAATTATTTACAACTTTTACAAATTTAATTATATACAACCTTGTCAATTAAAATTACCAATTATTATACAACTTATACAATATTAACAATCTGATTATCAAACTAAAATATGAGTTCTCACACCGGATCAACCGCGGGAAGCGATAAGGCAGAAGACCCAAAGAGACCAAAGTCCATAGGGACAAAAGGAATCCCCATAAATATAGATAGCCCAATAACAACAAAGAATTATGCGGTAAAAATAATTCAAGAAGTTAAAGCCTCACTAAAACAGTCGGGCAATCTAAAAACAACAATAAAGGATAATGTTCTGAAAAGTATAGGAAAATTACAGGAAATGATTATAGAATTAAACGATAAAATAGCAAATCAAGAAAAGGAGATATTAAATAGAGAAACAAAATATTTGGAACAACAAAGTAAGAAGGAAGAAGAATATGCAGACAAATTGATGGGGATTCTAAAAGGGTCAGAGGAGAACAAGCCAAAGAATGAGGAAATTAGGGAACTGTTAGAGGGAGTCGTCGGAAGTATAAGGAAAGAAGTGAAGGAAGAACTAGAAAAAATAGCAACAGAAAATAAAACTAATATGAACATAGTAACCGGAAAGATAGAAGAGTTGAAAGATAAGATAGAGAATTTAGAGAAAAGGGAGGCTATGCCGGATAGTGATAGACCTACACAAAAACCCGAAAGACAGAATATAAATATAGATAACATCATAAATAAATTAAAACCAATACCGAAACCCATGTACTCTATTATCGTTTCTTCAACAAACGAAATAGATACAAGTGGGGAAATAATTGAAAAAGTAAGAAAAGCGGTCGACGCAGTAAACACTGGAATAAAAACAGACAGAGTGCAAAAAGTAAAGGTTCAAAAGGTTATAATTGGGTGTAGGGAAGAAGATGAAGTAAACAAGATTAGAGAAAGAATAAAGAAGACGACCCCAACTCTACAAGTAGAAAATGCGAAGAACAAAGATCCGTTTGTTGTGGTATATGACGTACTAACAGTGAATAGTGATGAAGAAATTCTGAAGCTAATAAGAAAACAAAATAGGAACATTTTTCAGGACATCCCTGACTCGGAAATCAGAGCTGTTGTAAAATATAGAAGGAGAGCCCGAAACCTACATCTTAACCATGTGATCATCCAGGTATCGCCCACTGTGTGGGGGAGACTCACAGTGGCAGGTAAGATTTATCTGGACCTGCAGAGGGTCACGGTGATGGACCAGTCACCCCTCACACAGTGCACGCGGTGCCTGGATTTTGGACATGGCAAAAAGTGGTGTAAGGAGACAGTAAGCAGATGCAGTCACTGCAGCGAAGAGCACCTCAGACAAGATTGTCCAGCATTTAAAGAGGGAAAACCGCCTTGCTGCAGAAACTGCATCAGCAGGAAGGAAGAAAATAAGGAACATAACGCCTTCGCCAAAAATTGCCCAATAAGAGCTAAGTGGGATTACATAGCGAGGCGCAATGTAGCTTATTGCTAAAGTTAGACTTAAATTAAACAAATATTGTAAAAACTGCTTAAACAAAAACCATTGTCTGATAAAGTTGATAAATATTAAAAAATTATCAACCAAGCAAATAATTAAATCGGAAAATAAGTACGTGGGTGCACAGGAGGAATATGGAAAAGCGGATTTGAGCCATAGCATATTTGGAAACATCACACACCGAGCCGAATAACAGGCTACGAAAGAAGCACCGCACCAAAAGGAATATAAATTACCTAGCTTGACCTACTTTGTTGTTTAAAATAAAGGGGACAAAGGAAGAGTGATTTAAAGGGCTGCTGAAGAATGTTTGGAAACAAATGAGTCTTGACTCAAAATGAAAGCTGATCCATGAACTCTCTGTGCACACACATCCTCCGGAAGGTTGATGTTTGAGTAGCGAAAAGATAAACAGCCCTGAAACATTGTCAAAATTATTACATCAAAATTACAACACAACGAAATTGGTATATAAGAAATAGAAGTAAAGATTACATCAAAATTACAACCCAACGAAATTGGTATATAAGGAATAGAAGCAAAGACCTAAAAAACACGCAAAGATTTCCGAGTGGATATCCTGAAGATAGGAAGATAAGAAAGTAGCATCAAAATTTGGAAAAGGAAAGAGATAAAGGAAAGGAATTACGTAAATGCTAAGGACTCCGATGAAAGATTAGTTGCCTATAGCTTTACCAGGAAAGAAGAAAAGTAGCACGGAAAGAGAAAACATAAATAGTAAAAGAAACAACGGAAACAAAAAAGATAGATTAAAATAGAGGAAATATAAAATTAATACACAAAAACGAACGGAAGACCAAACGAAAACCTGCTGTAACAAGTTCTCGGCTTACTCGGGGCTGAGGTGTGCTGACGAGAGGTGACCTCGAGTTACCTCATAAAAAAAAAAAAAAAAACAATGAGTCTTCAGACAATGTACAGAAGTTACACTACCTAAAAAGTCACTTATCAAAAGAAGCAGAACAATTATTACGGCATTCACCTGTAACGGAAGCCAATTGTCGCGAATGTTGGGCCCAACTGGAGTACCGATATAACAACGTAAGATATCTCAGTAATTGTATTTTTAAACAAAGACGTATGAATTCAGAATCAGCCCCTGCGCTTAAAGAACTTTTGGATACTACTTCCGACTGTCTCAAAGCATATAAAAATTTAAATGTTAATGTAAGCGTCGGAGACTGTATGCACCGTATTACACTGTAAATTATAAATTAGATTCAGAATCTCGTAAACAATTGGAACTAGAGGTTTTTAATGATAACTCCGACGATTTGCCAACTTTTAGTAGATTGCAAACATTTTTAGAAAATAGATACCACGTTTTTGAAGCCTAAACGGGTTGTAATACATCACGGTAACAATTCAAGAGGTCATAATTCGAAATCATTTGTAGTCACTAGTGGTTCTTTGAGATGTGAGTTTTGTTCAGAAGTCCACAAACTTTCTTTTTGCAAAAAAATCTCAAATCAAAACGTAGATTTTCGTCGTAAGTATGTTCAAAAACATAATATATGCTTCAACTGTCTGGGTAGCAATCATAATACTTATAATTAAAAAAAACCCACTCATTACTACATCTTGATGCGCCAGTATGTACATAATTCCTCCGGTCAAGAGTCTATGGAAGAGCCTAACGCATTATCTAGTGCTTCTCATATAGTGTCATATATGTCAACCGATAAGGTCAAGAAACGCAGATAAGCTTTACTAGCTACAGCGCTTGTAAAGACTGAGTCTATAACTGGTGAAAATCAAGTCTTTCGCGCCTTACTCTATCAGGTCTCTCAGACGTGTTTCATTACAGAGACAATAGTACAATATTTAAGATTGAAAAAGGTTCCAGTTCGAGGTACCATAACAGGTTTAGGACATAATTACCCGATTAATACGAAAAGTATGGTTAGTTTAATAGTACAGTGAACAGTACGTCTAGATTTCAACATTCAACTTAATGTTTTTTTTTTTTTCAACAGGTTCACGCTTTGCCACAACTAGTATCACTTCGTATATTCCCGAACGAGATATACAATATATTGATTGCTACATTTGTAGGTGCTGATAGAGAATTGCACCAATTAGTGCCAATACAAAAATCTTTATGTGAAATTTTAGAGTTCAATGGAACCGCCGAGTGGTGTTTCGTACCACGTAGGACTCCCAAATTTTGGTGGTCTATGGGAAGCAGGAGTAAAGGCTATTAAATTTTATCTCAAACAAGTTATTGACGACTCATGCTTAACCTACAAAGAGATAAGCTCAATGCTATCTCAAGCCGAAGCTTGCTTAAATTCAAGACCAATGAGCATCGTTAACAGTACAGAACCTAGTGAATTGTTACCATTAACACCCGATCACTTCTTAATAGGTGAACCATTAATTAGCGCTCCAGACTACAACTATACGCGACTATTAGTTCACTGTCACGTTGACAAGTCGTAAAAAGGATGTTGCAGATATTTTCGAAGCGTTGGTCAAACGAATATCTATCTATGATGTTAAATCATTATAAATGAGCGCAAAAATTGTCCGAGCCAAATATAGGGGATGTCCTTCTTGTAAAGGAAGACGATCTACCACAAGTCGATGGTTGTTAGGTCATGTTCTTAAAAAGCACCCAGGCCATGATAATGTAACCCGCGTAAAAACAAAACTAAAAATTACGTCGTAAATATTAAAGACACCAACATCTAAATTATGTATTTTACTAGTTCAATACTAAATGTTCATTTATTAGTTAAACACTGAGTATTTCTTCACATGTTTATATTTTCTTAATTAATATTTTGTACTCTCTATAGAAGTACATCAAACCTTTATCTTGTTCTGTTTAGTTTATAGTGTAGAATTTACTAAGATGTTACGTTAAGATTTTAAACGAGGCCTATTGTTATTGTTACTTACAAAGTACGTAGAGCTAGTTCAAACTTTCTAATACTTAGTTCAACCAGTTCATTTACAGTTCAACTTGTCTTAAGTACATTTCGACATTAAATGTCCTTAAGGAGAGGCATGTTCGAAATCAAATAGTTTTAATAATAGTTGTATAATTTCACCAAGATATGTCATCACTAGTCGATTACATCGCGGTGTCAAGGTGGCAGCAAAAATAATTAGGTCTTTTGATTTAAAATTTTAATACAAGCATATGTATTCGTTTTATGTAACCCTTACCTCGGCTGAAGTGTAAAAGTGAGTTATCAAAGATTTAGTGTTTTACACTTAGTGAAGACGCAAGAAATAAATGGAAAACGGAAAAATATCAAACAATCACCATATAATAGTAGAGATGACGATGATTTTGGGAGAGTATTACTATTTTTAAATCCAAAAACTGAAAGAATTTACGATGTCAACGACAATTGCTTGTCAATTATGGAAAAACTTTTCTAAAATTTCCTCTTCGAGAACAAACCATCGTCAAGATGGAATTACCCAAATTGTCTTTCAATATCGAATTACAGTTGAGCTACAATAGTTCTAACAATTCGCATCTCGAGTATACTTGGAAAATGTCACCTACAACTGCTTTGTGTGACAGCGTGACATTACTTGTAGAATGTACGAGAACTTGAAAAACCACTATCTTAAAATTGTCTTGTCGTTTATGAGAAATAACACTTGAATAATAACAACGGAATTATGATCAAGTACACTAAAGTTAAGGTTTATTTTAGATCCAATTTTTTTCAGAATCATAACGTTTTAATGTCTTATTCGGAACTAGGCAAAGTTGTGGCTAAGTGTGCCTTTCTTTTCCTACTAATAAGAACAGCACAAGTGTAGAAATGAATGAATGGTATTAAGAAGACCCTCTTTTAAACATTATTTCTCATGTAATATAATTTACAAGTAATCAGTTAGTTTTGAGATACACGTCAAAATGTTTCAAATTCAGGCAAAATTGTGGCTATTTACGGTACATCTACATCATCGCACTCCTATTGACAATAAAACAATCAAAACGTTTCGAAACCGCGGAAGTAGTGATAATAATAATATGAACACGGTTGTGAAATTTTCTTATTTTAAAACGTACGAGAAAGAATTAAACAGTAACATTCATAATCGTAGTAGAAACGATCTTGCGCGTGGCCTTGTCACACAACACGGTGATAGTTTTGACAGGCTGTCAAATAAGAAAAATAGTTATGACGTTTTATCTCGCATGTACCTGTGGCATACTATGCCACAGATTGGACCAACTCTTTACATTCTGAATAAATCGCTGGCTCCTATGTTCCTGTGTCCGCCGGCTATTTTACCGCCCCCCGCGCGGCAATCGATCGAACGAGCGGCGTCCGCGCACCCTCACCCGCCTACTCGCGGAGATACCATACTGGAGGGTACACGTATCGCGCGCGCTAAATGTTGTCTTCCTTAAATTACGATATACATACTTGTACGCTGTATTTCTTTTTATATCTTTATAATTATTAAAACTTGAATTGTTGGCACGTACTTATTTTAATGTGGGTTGTGTACACCACTCGGCCCACATACCTGTTTTTTTGCATGTTATAAATGATTTGATCCGGAACATCCACGCCCGTCGTCCCAGGCTAGTGCGGCAGACTATGCTGACGCGCCTACGGTAGTATCTTCGGCCGAGTTTGGTACTGCATAAGCGTCTCGAGTTAATGCTGTCTATTCTGGTAAGCACAATTCTATTTTATTTCTAATCGATATGCAAATGATGAGCCGGAATCGCGCTTTGTGCACAAAATCATCAATATATTTTAAATAGTTTAAAAGTCAAATAGGAAGAAAAAGATTAATAAAAATGATAAACGTTTATATTTGTCTACGCGGCTAGAACTACTTAAGCGGACTTACAACCGTATCTAAAGTAACACGTCGTTCATGAATAGGTGCAGAAAATGCGAGATTACACAATATATCATACTCTTACAAGATACGTATGACTGGAGACGATACTTACGAGCTACCGGTATGTAGAAAATAATGTATATCCTTACAAGATATCACTGGTTCAAGACTTCAGTTTCTTTAGAAATCAATGACTCAGAATGGCGTTATCCAAAAAGATAAACCGGGAGTAACATGTTAAAACACAGCTTTCGAAACAAACTACTGATTTGATGTACAAGCAAATTGAAATTCGGAAATCAATTAATGGAAAAAAGCCACTACGATTTAGGTGAAACTCAAAAGATATATCTGTCAGATGAGTTCAACTTGTCTAACATTCACAAAATGTTTAACGACGATCATCCAAATAGAGTCCAAAAGTATCATACGATGTGTGGAAACCCTAAAAATATAGAATATATAGTTTATGGTGTAGGTAGCCGTTATCTGCGCCAATTCAATTACTTCGCGGTACTCGTGGGCTAATGCGCACCCTCGTGAGTGGCGGAACCCAATGGAGCCTAGCCTGAATGTCGAGCTAGCAAGATTCTGGAACCTAGAAACTTTCTGTGGGAAACACTATCTCTTCAGTACTTGTCGACAAAGCGATGGCCGTTTCGTAGTGGGAATTCCACAAAAATCGAAAACAAAAGTTTTTGTAACAGAAACAAAACGTAATTGTCATTTGTTCAACTCTCCCTACCAAGTATTTTACGTTTTGTGATAATTATATCAAAATTATTCTACCAAAAATGACTTCTGCAAATATTAGAAATTGATTAATTAAATTATTACTAAATAGATGGTGCAGTTATGTATATTGCCTTTTAAACAAAAAGCGTACCTCTAAGTAAAGACGAGGTACACACATGTGGAGGATCTTGATATTGTAACTAGTAAAAGAACAAATGCCACGAGCAACCAGATGAAGGGAGAAGCGTGGAAAATCATAACAGGCCGAATTACCGTCGCCATTGTAACTGGATCCCGGAAACCAGAACAACTAAGACTAAAATTGGAAAATTTAAAGAAAGCAGCGCGTACGAAGTCTATACGCATTAGAATGAATAATTTAAAAGGTGATATACCTTATGCATTAACTATACATATAAATGTATTCTTATAAACATGCATTAAAATTCATTAATTCATATTGCAGACCGGTGGTGGCAACCCCGAACACGTTCCACCCGATAACGCACTTGATAGGTAAGTCTGGTCAATCAGTGGACGGGGCGGGACGGCGACGCGACGCTTGCGGGACGGGAAGAGTTGTAATAAATTAGTTAATGTAGAATATGTCACATAGAGCCGTCGCGCTTGGCGCTAGACTAGCGGTCGCGTCACGTCGACGCCGCGTTCGGCGGGAATGCAATACGAGTACGGCGGGACGGAGCGCAATAGCGACGTGAGCGCGATGATGTTTGTTTTTTGTGTTTTATGGGTATTTATTTGAGTAGTCAAATAGACAGCGCGACGGGAGCACGTCGCGTTCGCCAATTTTATATCTATTTATACGAATAATGAACGTGGAGAAAGTGGAAAAATTAATCGAAACTGTTGTTGGCTACACCTTTATGTATGACTTGAGCCATCAACAGTACAGAAATGCGAACTTGAAAGCTGCGATACGGGAATCCATAGGCAAGGACTTGAATGAACCTGGTAAGTAACATTATATTATTGATCATTTATTAGATTATTATTAAAATAAGCAAGAAACATTTCTCGGACTTCAAATGCGGCGTTTGGAGATCGCTGATTCGTAGATACTTTAGGTATTTCATTGGGCTCAGGCGAAAAATCTCTCCCTTTACTTTTATGTAATTATGTAGACAACAAGCTGCTTTGACAACATGTACGACAGTATCAACGTCGCTCTCTATAGGCCTATGAAAGATCCGGTATTTTTGTGCCAAAATACCAAAACTGTTCAACAACTCGTCTGGCTCGACAAAATCGATAGTTGAAAGTTTTCTTTCTGTCGTCGCGTATAACCGCTGTTCTAGGAAAAGGCCGCATTAAATATTCCTTCAAAGCATAACCTTCATCTCCAATTAACACGTGGGGTGTAATGTTTTCATTATCCGGAAGAGGTTTTGGGGGTAGTAGTGATTTGCTATTTAGGTATACTCGATAAAAGACAGAATTTTCAAAGATTCCGCTATCGCTCAATCGTCCATAGTTTCCAATATCGACAGTAATGAATTTATAAAATGGATCCACAATTGCGAGCAGAACAATCGAGAATTTTTTTTATAGCAAAAATAATTTGATCCGCTATTAGGACATTTCATAGCAATGTTTTCCGTCGATACTTCCCACGCAGTTGGGAAAGTTCCATATTTCTCAATAACCAACTTCCGACTGTTTCCAAATCTCCTCTGTTGGTGTTGGCATATACGTCGGTTGTAGTAAATTCCATATTTCTGTGCAAACATTCTTCACAATGTCACCCACCGTACTGCGACCAACGCGAAAGGAAAAAGCAATAGTTTGATAAGAGTCGCCGGTGGTTAGATACCTGGAAGGAAAATAAATAAACTAATAACTATTCATCTTTTAAGTGAAGCTGTGAGGAATAAATGGAAGACGATAAAAGACGGCTACACCAAGTTTAAGATGCAACTGAAATATTCAACGGGTTCGAGTGGGAAGAACATAAATTATACTTGGGCATCGCAATTATCATTTTTGATGATGTCAGTGTTGTAGCAAAAACAATAGTTTTCAGTAATATTGATAATGTTTTTACTGACTTCAAGATCATTGGTGGTAGTATTGTTACTGGGATACGGTCTGACCACAAAAGACTCCTTGTTAAAATAAATTGTGATAAACCTAGCAGTGACTATAAGAAAACAACTAGGCTTATATCCAAAAATAGATTAGGTCTTTTAAATCATAATATTGCACAAAAGTTATCTTTCAAGACTTTTACTAATAAAGATCCAGATAGTGATTATGACAGCTTATTTAATATCATAAACACTGAATTTAGTAAACATTGCTCAAGAAAAGTTATTAGCATAAAGAAAGTAAAAAAAAATAGTGAATGGGCAACTACAGGTATTAAAATAAGTAGAGATCGTTTGTATGATCTATATTGATTCTAAGTGTGGGAACGACATACCTCCTCCTATTCGTAACCTTAGCTTTAAAACGTTTTAGCTTTAAAACACATTTAAAAAACTATTTATTAACATGGCAAGCGTCGCATGAAATTCAGTAAATTAATAAATTCAACAAACTGGTTACATTGTGTGACCTTTGTGTTTGTGTGCAGTATCTTTTGAAAATGGTATTAAACTCTGCAGTTTCGTAAAATCATTGTATTGTATTGTATTGTATATAGGGCAGTACTAGATTACATTATTTAAGGCATGTATAATATTAATGTGAAATCATCGTGTAAATGCGTCCGGGTGTTTGAAATTTTGTCTATGTATTAGTATAAAGCAGGCTTTGTCTGAAAACCAGCGCTGCAGTGCTTGCACTAGCAAACCTGTAGCTTATGCTGAGACAAGGTCCTTTCTCACTACATGCAACACTTGTCTCACATTATTTATTTATTTTATATTTTATGTTACTTGTAAATATGTGTTGTATGTGCTGCTGAATAAAATATCTTTCTTTCTTTCTTTCTTTCTTCTATTATAAGAGATCACTAACAAATAGTGAATCATTTCATGCCTACGTTAGGAATTATTCTAAAGTATTTAAACGTGTTTGTGTAGCTACCAAAGCAAAATTTTTAGGAAATAAAAATCTCGAATCTAGAAATAAGACCAAGACTGTCTGGCATATAATAAATAAAGAATTAGGAAAAAATAAAATAAATGATAACTCATTTAATCCAAGTGTCCACGGAGTACGTTTTTCGAACAGTTCAGAGATAGCAACTGTATTCCAAGATTATTTCACTAATATACCTTCACAGATAACAATAAGTATAACATCATCAGCCCAGGGTGCCGCAGCTCTTTTAAAGAATATGAGTACACCTACAAATTCAAAATTTAAATTCTCATTTATTAGTGCAGTTGAAATAATAAGGACATTCAAACAATTAAATTTAAAACACACCGAAGACATATGGGGAATGTCGGTAATAGTAATACAGTCCTTAATTGTCAGAAAACGAAGAAGTGAATGTCACGCCTCAAAGAGTTGTAATGAACCCTTGCCAGGACTTACTTAATAAAGGATATTCGCTATCAGATAACTGGTACACAAGTGTACCCTTAGCCAGAGAGCTCCTGGAAAATGAAACACATCTAATTGGAATTTTAAGAAAAAATAGGAAGCATTTTCCTAAGGTTGTCGTTTCCACGAAGCTGAAAAAAGGCCAGTTTATAGCGAAAGAAAGTGAGGACGGGATAACTATTTTTACGATGGAAAGATAAACGAGATGTGTTGGTACTTTCCACAAAACATTCAACACGTTTTGTTTCCGTTACCAAAAATAATAAAACCACGATGAAACCGGCTATTGTTGTAGATTATAACAAGGCAAAAGGAGCAGTGGATTTAGCTGATCAAATGGCAGCATATCAAACTCCATTAAGGAAGTCCCTAAAATGGTATATATTATCTTAATATATATAAATCCCGTGTCACGTTGTTTGTCCGCGATGGACTCCTAAAGTACTTAACCGATTTTAAATTAAATTTGTACACCGTGTGCAGTTTGATCCAACTTGAAAGATAGGATAGATTACATCTTAATTTATAGCTGCAATATTATTTTATTGCAAATTATTTGTCTATTATTTGACATTCACAATTATCTCTTAACTCCAAAAGATTTTAACAGATGGCGATATCTGTTGACCGCATTGAGTAAGTAATCAATAGATGGCGCTGCTATGTTAAATCTACAAATGTGTCATATAAGCTACAATTTAATAGCATAACCAGCACGTGTTGTTGAGGCTAAAGTATAAGTTAAATTTATTTTGTAGCAAACGAAATACCGTGAAATTCAATTGTTTCTACTTTTTCAATTTTTGGTGTTAGCATAGCCGGCCAAGTGTTACTTAGACTGAAGTGTAAATTAAATTCATATTATGGTGAAGATAATACAGTGAGTTATAAAAGTTAATTAATATATCAATGAGAAAATGGTACAGATCTCCCCACACTTTTTCAATAATTGTACAAATATTTTTTTTTCATTGTTTTATTTAACCTCTATTAAAAATTATTTTGCACTTATCATTTCGATGTGATATAATAGCATGTTTTTCAGTTTTTTTTTCTAATATTTAAACGATTAAATTATTATTTTCAGTCAAATGCCACCGAGAAAATCTAACCTCAACAACCAGAGGAGCAGAGAGGCACGACGCAAATGAGTTGAAAGAGCTCATCAGTTGGCAGAACAAATCGCAACAAGAAATACAGCTCAAAGCTCAGACAGCAGAAGGTCGTGCACAAGAATCTAGTAAGTCCTAAGACTAAGAAGTCCGTAAGAACCTAGAAAACCTAGATTTCGTAAAATACCTGCACAATCTAAATACTAGAAACTGTGACAAATTGGTTGTCTCACGTTTTAGACTTAGTAAAACCAGTAACAGTTTTTTGGGAAATAGTGTTAGATTTTACAACAAAGTCCCAAAGGATATTACCGATTTGCCAGATTGCGATTTTAAGCGTCATGTCACAAGCGGGTTTTGGTGTCAAAAGGCTATTATAGAGTGGATCAATATGTGAACAATGGTGATGTCTGGAATTGACTCATCTCTGTGCATCCATTAAATATAGAAAAAATATAGAAATTTATTTTATCTACAACTTTGCTCTGAGGTACTTTTTCGATAAAACTTACCGTTTTCGAGAAAAATCCAAAAAACCTAAAATTTTGACCTTGGGCCCCGAATAAGTCCCTTAGCGCACATGGGACTGATTGGGACTTTTGACACTTTATTCCTTGTGGTAAACCTAAGGTCTCTACGAAGATTTGGCTCTGTCGGAATTTTCTTTATTTGATCACTATTTTTATGTCTAAATTGACCGGACTAGTATGAGAGTGGGGCGAGCGTCAGCGACACAGCATAGCGGTCATACGTCGCGAGCTGGCATCGGAGCGAGTACTCGCACACTTTAAACCGACAGCGCAACTCGTGCTGTCTGTAGACGCGGGGCCCACCGGTCTCGGTGGCATACTAACGACAATAACGAGCGTCCCCTCGCTTACGCATCTCGTTCACTTACATCCAGTGAACGTAATCATAGTCAGATTCAAAAAGGGCAACCGCGATCTTATTTCGAGTACGATTCCATCAATATTTATATGGCAGAAAGGATCCGTTTATATTCAAGACGGACCATAGACCATTAGTTTCTATTTTTAATAATAAGTGTGGTATACCGGTTAGTCCTACAAACAATAAAAGGAGGTGTTCGGGCAAATATTGGATGGGGGTAGCCAAAATTATTTTTTTGACACATTGTTTGTCAACGGACAATCGGTCACTTGCACGGCGGCACTTGCTCGGAACCCGCGCTTACATTCGGACTCGCTCACCATACAAGCGACACGGCGGCTCGGAATTTTATTTTTGGGCATTGTGTGTGCACTTGCTGGAAATCTGGTGCTCTCACCATCGGCATCGGCGACGGAGAAGATATTATATCAGGTAAGTGAGCGTTTTATCCCAATTATACAGAAAATCCTTTCGGCATATATTTTTCCAGGGGTATCTACCTCCAGCCAATTTACATACAGTCCACTGCCTAGGCTAGGTACCCCGATCAGTATAGGTGTGCTGGTTGCCACCCCAGGCGGCAATGTCAAGTCAATCGTAATTGTAAAAAAAAAACGTGGAAACTGCACAATCTGTAAAAAAGCTGTTTGTGGAAAATGTATAAAAGATTTTTAAAAAACTATTACTTGTTACAAATTTTACTCAGTTCATGTGCTAAAATTGTTTATTTTTAATAAAAAAAATAAATTGGTATGATTTATATTTTATTTTAATGCAATAAACGCAATAATTTCATAACTGCATCTCTACCGTCATATTGACCGCTGCGGTTTGAAGGTATAGTATAAAGCCCGGCCCTTCTAGTGTTAAGAGATGGCGCCACAGTACAGTACGCTCGCACTTTCATATGGTCGCTGTCTTTTAAAGACATGCGGGTGTCGATCCGACATAATTCAATTAGAAGCTAGCTTAGCTAATTAATAATAATCCCCCGAATAATCAATTGTTCTCTAGTCTGAATTGTTGTTTTGGTGTCGTTTTGTCATTGTGGGCATGTTGGTCGAAAACAAGGGTCGGATCGTTAAATTTCCTTTTGACACTTCCTGTGCAATTTTGCCAGATGGGCAGGACGCGGCTGGTAGCACGATTAACGCCCTTTGCAGGGATGCTAGGTTAGGACGTCCGCCGATACGGTACAGACACTGGACGCATGGTGCACGGATGTGCTTGTTGTGTTAATTATAAGTAGTTTATATACATGATGATAGTCTCATGCTCTAAAAGTGTTTATATTAAAACGTCAGATCAAGAAGACTACGTAGTTATTTAAGTTTTAGGTTCCACATTTATTAGTAACAATGAGTACTACCTAGTTAAATAGACTAAACTCATATGATTCGGATGAAAGCGATTTAAAATAGAAATGATTTAATGCATATGGAACAAGTAACTGAGGATGCTAATACTGAGCGGGCAACAAAAAAGACGAGGGAAAACGAAGAGAAAGAATGGGTTACAGTACAAATAAAATAAAGAAATTAAAAGAAGCCAGTGTTATAGAGGTATATATATCAAGTAAATAAAAGCTGCCAAAACAGTTTGCTATGGCCAGATTATTTAAAGAAATACACATGACAGATATTGCTAGAATAAAATATTTAAATCCATATAAATTTCGGGTAGATATAGTTAATGAGCTGCGTGTGTCAAAATTAGAAACATGTCAAAATTTTATAGATAGAGGGTGGCGAATCCAGAGAGCGATGGAAAAAAATATGTCATACGGTGTTATCAAAGATGTGGATTTGGAACTATCAGATGAAGAAATTATTAAGAGCATTTCATGTCCAAAACCGGCAGTATTAGCTTCTATTCTTCGTTTGAATCGCCGCACCATTGAAAAGCCTGGTTGGTGTCCCAGTGAAGCGGTACGTCTTTGTTTTAAAGGGTCATTTCTACCCTCTTATGTGTGCGTTGCTGATATGAAGATACATGTGGAACCGTACATATTTTCGGTATCACAATGTTCTCGCTGTTGGAAGTTTGGCCACAAGATTAAAAATTGTACATCATTGAAAATAATATGTCCAAAGTGTGGCGAGAATTGTGAGATAGTAGATTTCAAGTGTGCAAACTGTAATGGTGATCATATGGCTCTATCTAGGATATGCTCATTATATATAAAAGATAAAAGACTTCGTGAAATAATGGCCGAATTTAATTGTACATATAGGAGAGCGCTTACAATCTATGTATCGCCGGATTCACTTTGTGAAGAAGGTCATATTAACGGTGACACTGATTTAATTGAGAAGCGACGAGAATCGGGGTTACCGACATCTACTCCAAAAAATTCTATGCTTCTTATTTCAGAAATAGCCGAAGATCACACACAAAAGAAATCTTCTTATACAGCAGTTACAAAAACTGTACGGTCTAACAACATTTAGTAACAAAAAATAAAATACTAAAGACCAACACTTTTCCAAAACTAAATCAACATTTGAAAATCTTTCGTGGACAGATGCGCATTCTTATCAGCATGAAGTTAATGTAAATGGTGTCCAGGAATTAGTGCAAAAAAAGGAAAGAGAAGTGAATTTTCATGAACTGCTAACAAGATTAAAAGAAATTATATTTTTAGAAGGAGATACATACAATTGCATACAATTTAAATTGAATAGTATAATTAAACTAGCGGGCCCGCCAGACGTTGCCCCGCCCTGATTATAAAAAAATCCTTGACAAATTATATACTAAAACCTCCTCCATGAATCACTTTATCTACTGGTGAAAACCGCATGAAAATCCGTTCAGTAGTTTTTGAGTTTATCGCGAACAGACAGACAGACAGACGCGGTTGGGAACTTTGTTTTATACTATGTAATGATGTTGCATAGAATGGTTAATATTAGTCGTAGTAGATAATATTTCAGACTGGCCTATTTGGAAGTTTTTCTAGATTATATTAATGGCTAACATCAATCAATTTAAAAGACTCAATATTATTTAGTGGAATGTTCAAAGTATTCGACCTAAATTAGTAGAATTAGAAACGTTTTTGTCACAAGAGAAAATCCACATTGCTGCCATAAGTTAAACCTGGCTAAACGCTCAGGATCGCTTTAAAATTAATGGCTATAGTGCTTACTGCAAGGATAGGTGTGATTCGTATGGAGGAGTTGCCATTTTAGTACACAAAACAATCAAATCACATATACATTAATAATAATTTATTAGATGTACAATTTAAACTTACCTATGTTCGTATTTGCTTGTATTGTTATTTATTATGTTTGTATTAGTATTTATTTATTTTTTTATTCTCAGGCTTATGGTGGCCATTGTGCAACCAAGGTAGTGAATAGCTTTGCGACGGGCACATTTGTAATATCTATATCTTTTTTCGATGTTAACTTTTTGTTGTTGTTAGCTGTTTACATGTTATAAGCTCTTGTTATATTTTTTTTAAAACACTCCTTCCCCCCCCCTTCTTTTCTTTACCCCCCCCTTTAAATTCTCCCCTCCAGTAACCCCCAGTTTTGCTCCACCCCTTACCTGAATGGGGGTGCCTTTGTTGGATATAATATAAGCTATGTATACCTTCATCTTGTTGTTATCCAACAATAAATACATTTCTTTCTTTCTATACACAATATAACACATAGAAATCAGGGCATAGAACTACTATGTATAAAAATAGATAAGTGTGATAAAGTGCAATATATTGTTTCGCTTTATTGTCCACCAAATGTGTGTACTTCACAGAATGATTGGGATAGCATATTTACTGCCATAAATAATAAAGCTTTGGTTCTTGGTGATTTTAATAGTCATCACCCAAGTTGGTCCTCGAAAACGAACACCAGAGGGGTTCAAATTTTCGATACCGCTATAAACAATAATTTTATAACTCTAAACGACGGTAAATGGACAAATACAACAGTCATCACCGGTCATATCTTTGGTATCCTCAGACATAGCATTAGAATTTAGCTGGATAGTCACTAGTGAAACTTTAGGTAGCGATCACTGTATTATTAAAATAACAAAATGGTGGAATATTAAGGCAGAAAGAATTGTAAAGAGATGTTATAAAAACGCTGATTGGATTGGTTATAGATCTGTTAGATAATTTATACCGAAATACAATTCTACCAGAAGATTTACAAAAATGTCATGATATCTTTGTAAACCATATTAATTGTGCAGCAGATATTTACATTCCTTTTAAAATAATAGAACATAAACCAGAAACTAATTTCTCCCCGAAATATTATTGGACTTCAAAGCTCTCAAAAGCAGTAGCAGAACGTCGTTTGGCTCTTTCAAAATTTAGACGTAACCCTATCCCCACGAATCACGATATATTAAAAAATAAAACACGTATAGCACAAAAATTTATCCGTGAAGCTAAATATAAAAGCTGGCAAAATTTTTGTTCATCCATAGACCATTCATGTTCCTTATCTTATATGTGGAATAAAATGAGATGGCTAAAAGGATACAATCTGCCAAGATCTCATATAGTCCAAAATTTGGCCAGGCAATTGCTGTATAGTTTAACTCCTGATAATGTTGCACCTAAGGATCCGTTATTTTTATCACGTAATTCGAACCTAGAAGTACCCATCTCACTACAAGAGCTTGAAAATTCTATACCAACGAAAAATACAACTCCAGGTTACGATATCATATCTAATGATCAAACATTTAAGTATCAAAGGAAAAGTATTGTTACTTTGGCTCTATAATAAAATTTTCCAAACCGGCTTCGTACCCAAACAGTGGCGGGAAATAGTTATTGTGCCAATCACAAAGCCAGGACGGGATCATAATATGCTTTCAGATTGGAGGCCTATTTCTATCAGGTCCTGTATCTGTAAAGTTTTTCATGCTATTCTAGTGAGTAGACTAGAGTGGTTCATGGAAAGAAATGATATTCTATCATTTACAACGACTGGTTTTAGAAAATGTCGATCAACAACTGATAATTTAACGAGTCTGGTAACCAGAATCCAAATCGGATTTTCATAGAGATTCACAACTGTAGGATGTTTCATAGACATTGACAGTGCATATAATAATATCGATTTAATCCAACTGTTAAATACTATGGATAATCTAGGAGTAGGTGCAAAAAATTGTCAATATGTCTGGAAGTTTCTGAAAGAGCGTAATCTTAAAATTAAAGTAGCTGATTCCTATATTTATCGAAATACTGGACGAGGGTTAGCTCATGGGGGTTCCCTTATCTCCATTATTATTTAATATTTCGACTGTGCATATATGTAAATCGTTTAGTAACATAGAAATATCTCAATATGCTGATGATTTTGTCTTGTATTCCTCCGGTATAAATCTGTTATCAATTTCTGGATATCTCCAATCGGCGTTAGATCACCTTTCTAAATTATTAAGTAACATAGGGTTGGAAGCGTCATCTTCAAAAAGTAAAATCTGTATTTTTAAAAGAAATAGGAACAGAGAAACTCTAAATCTTAAAATTAATAACATAACACTAACGGAAGTAGAAAATATTATATATTTAAGACTATGGTTGGATCGATCCCTGCGGTGGTCTAAACATATTGATATTTTGGTTGAAAAAACATCAAAATTCATTAACGTTTTTAAAATATTGTCAGGTTCCGGATGAGGCTTACACTCCACACATTTAAAACGTCTTTATTTTGCTCTTATCTGCAGTCGAATAGACTACGTCAGTTTCCTCTACGGTAGTAGTTGTCAGTCTCATCTACAAAAACTAACGAGGATTCAAAATCAATGTATGCGACTAATAGGTGGATTTGTTAAAAGTACACCCATACATGTGATGGAGGCAGAATTACTCATCGAACCTTTACACACACATTATGACTGAATGCAGACGTAACCATGCCCCAAGAGTAGCACTAGAGAATAAAATGAATGACTCATTAAGATCTGTGGGTTTATGTAATGCCATTCTTGCTTTCCCGACATCCGACGAAGCAAGAATGCTTTACAGGCTTTACAGGCACATAACCATGTGTGGATTGAAAAACCGGTAGATTATTTACTGTTTGTGTACAATTTTTATTTTTTTATTTCGTTTTTAATCACTGGGATGACATGGTCAATTTGTGACCAAACTCCAAGTATAAATAAAGAATTTAAAAAAGGGGTTTCGAATTGTACCAAGAAATCATTGGAGTAAACACAAAATATTCCGTATTGTCGACGACACCCAAAAATGAAAAGATGGATGGATATTCTGTTAGCTAGATAGATTAGAGTCGAGACAGAACAGCTGTTATAACGGCAACAGTGGCGGCGCAAAGAAAGAAATCGCGTAGAAAGAATTAGAGATTACTTTCTATTTGTCTCATTCTTGGAATACTCACTTTGTTCACTAACGTTTCGCTACATCAATTTATATATCGGGTATGAAAAAAGGCTGAGGTAATTTTCACACATATTGCATATATATAATTATTGCACCTAGACTTATGCAAAACTGTCATGCGTGTGTTCAAGACTATATTACAACTTTATTTTTTGTATAGTTATTAATATATTTTTCTTTTTTTTTTATAAATTTGACATTGTCATGTGTCTAATATAAAAATAAAACTACTACAATATAAGGTAGCCTGACCGTTCCTTTTTCTTTGAATCCAAAGATCCCATAAATATATATACAGAGATGCCATTCTCCCGAAAGGTATCAAACACGGAGAGTACAAATCTGCGCCTAAACTCATCAGCTGAAATTGATGAACGTCAGTCAGTTGCCGCATTGATACTGTTGTATCATGTAAAGAAGGAGAGAATTAGCTTAGTCAGTCCTTATTCCATTTATACTTTCAATAAATATAAGGACGTACCACTCGATTGGCACGAAACTCGAAATAAAATCTTCTAAAGTCTAAAGATAATAATAGATACCCCCTACACATTAACTTAATCCTAGAAAATAAAATGGAATATTATAATTTTCGGTATATTTCTTTTACGGCATGCGTCCTCCAGTAAAGCATTATAAAATAGGGAAACATACAGATGATTATATGAGAACAGCTTTGAAAAATAACAAGAATGGTATGTATGACTGTGAGTGTTAAAAATATGGAAGATAGAAAAAGAAGTTTATGTAGAGGCATCAACCTCATTGCTAATTATGAAAAAGTAGGCGGTTGATGTCTCAAAATTTGAAAAATTGATGTAATTTTATATTCGATCGTGAAAATGTACAAATTTTAATATACAGTTATACATCTCTTTTTAAAACGAATTTTATTATAATTTATTATGTTTGCCTTGCAAAAAGTAAACAGTGAGAAAACCGTCGGAACTTTTGGGCTTTCCTTTCATTAGAGTGAGAAGACATTTACTTAAGACAAAAAATGTAAACACCGATGAGGCTACTTTAACGCCAAATTATAGCGTTCATAAAATTTCCATTGATAAGATAGAGAGATATTTATAAGATTATTTTAAATACTTATTATTTTACGACTGGTAATAAGGTGACAGTAATATAATTATGTGCCCCTTTTAAACTATCTTCTCCTGCCCTTTGCGTTCCCGATAGAAAGGATGTATCACTAGGTACAACGTGTGTTTCAGTATGTCTTGACGAAGCCTGACTGCGCACGCGTCATGCAATTTAGAGTTGTGCCTTTATATTAAAAACGCTGTTTTATAATATGTCCCGACTGAATAGGTATAATCTTTCTATGAACAAATTAAAAAAAATAGAAGACAATGGATCTGGGGATGACTTGTAAAAGTTACGGAGATGTCCACTGTTACTTCTGAGATGAAACGCAAAACAAAAGAAGAACTATAGAAATATAAATTGGGAGTTGCGTTCTTGACTATCTACAAAATGTGGCTGAAAATTCTTATTCAGTGATAAGAAGACGTATATTTGATAGATATATAAACAATTATTGTGGAAAAAATAAAAATAACTATATGGCAGTTTTACTCATGAACTCTGTATCTAAAATAAATAAAAAATATAAAAGGATTACTCATCAAAAATCATATTTAAAAAACAAGCAGACAATCTGCATAGTTTAATACAAAAACAAATAGCAAAAGATTTAAAGTCTGGCGCAATATACACCTCCACTTCAATATATAGAGCAATCCAGAGAGCCAAGAACAGCGAGAATCTATAAATCAATTCATAATTCATGGTCTGACTTATGATTTGTCTTTCGTAATAAATGGGGTTGCAATTGTATCATTAATGAGAGCAAAGACGTTGTGTTATGAAATGATATTTAAGTTATTGTTTGAATCTGGCTAAAATAAAAGACGGTGTTTTATAAATCTTTAATGTTCTCTTATCTGAATTGTTGTTTTGGTGTCGTTTTGTCATTGTGGGCGTGTTGGTTAAAAACAAGGTGTCGGGTCGACAAAATTTCCGTAAACAACGAGTATATAGACACTTCCCGTGCAATCTTGCCAGATGGGCAGGACGTGGCTGGTACCACGACTAGCGCCCTTTGCAGGGATGCTAGGTTAGGACGTCCGCCGATACGGTAGACACTGAGCGCACGGTGCGCGAATGTGCTCGTTGTGTGAATTATAAGTAGTAATTAATAAGTCCTTTATATACATTATGATAGTCTCATACTCTAAAAGTGTTTATTTTAAAACGTCTGATTAAGAAGGCTATGTAGTTATTTCAGTTTTAGGTTCCACATTGTTGAGATAGTACGAATGACGTACGACGGAGTCGGAGTCGGAGGAATCTGAGTTAGTGTAGAATCCGATTAAGGGATTCTAAGATGTAAAAGTAAATTTGATTAGTTATTCGAAATAATTTCTGCGTTCCCAAATTGTTATCTGTAAATTGTGCCAACATAAAAAAATTGAAATAAAAATGAAAAATAGAAGCACTTCAGGCTTAAGGGAGAATCTACTATCGTTCCACGAGAATCATCATCATCTTACCCTTATCCCAGCTAAGTAGGGTCGGCACAACATTATCGTTCCACGAGAATAAATGGCAAAAATGTATGTCAGTATATATTCGTTAAAATTCCTGTTCTAATAGATAATTATAAGACTTGCAAGACCGGTACCAAGATTAAGAGCGCAAGACTTAGACCTGGTGAATTGGCGCAAGACCAAGACCAGGTACATTGAGGCAAGACTACGACCAGGTGTATTAGCGCAAGACCAAGATCTCGTGTACAGACGGAAGACCAACACCGGTTGTACTAACGCAAGGCCAAGAATAACCCAAGTCTCCTCTCAGTCTTGCACTTGGGCAACAGTAATATTAACGTAGATAGTCGATCCACTTTCAATTGTTGTAGATGGACTCAAATATTGTTAATAGACGTAAACATTGGACAGGATTGCTCCCATTAAAAAAGGCACCGCAGAAATGGTAGCTTAAGTCATTTATGATGGTTGGATAGCACGTTTCGGTAGTCCCTTCAAATTAACAAGCGATCAAAGTCGTCTATTTGAGAGCGATTTGTTCAAAAAACTTACTCGGTTGCCACTTTTAAACAAAATCCAAACAACCCCATACCATTCACAACGTAACAGAACCATAAAAATATGGTAACGATCACTAAAGATAGCGTTAACCGTACGTCTAACTGAAAAATCGTCATCAGTGATTGATGACAAGCGTTCAAATGTGTTATTGGTTCTTAAAGCGGCTATTCGCACCGACAATAAAGTAAGCACGCTGGAGATGGCATATGCTTAACCATGACGTTTAACATTTCGTTTTTATAACGTACAGATGAACATACTATGTGATAACTTCACTTACCTTCATAAATTACGTACTATTTGAACAAACTTTGAAGACCACGCCCATGCCACAATCAATTAAATCATATTTTGTCCATACCGACTTAAAGTCGTGTGAGTATCCATGCGATACAAAGTACATAAACTTTAGAAACTCACGTATAGGGGTCCATATCGCATATTACATAAAGGTAATAAAGTTTATAAATTAGAATTCCCAAATCTTAAGGGAAAACATTCAATTGATCGATGAATACCCACATATACTGATAGAAAACGGACTAAATAATAACATAAGCTCTGAAATATCTAAATCGCTTCCGCCAATCCGCCAATACATTTCACTACATAATCGTATTCGTATTTACAGTATATGTTAAATGCCTAACTTTGTGTGTAAAATGTAAGTCCAATAAACGAAACGTATCATTTTGTATATTCACGGCGCATCTGATATGAATGCATACATTTTAGAAATGTTGATTGTCTTTTTGATTAGGTCTCCAAAGATAGTTGTCTAGTAAACTCAGATATATTATTGAGGTCTTAGTTTCCTATCAGTTTAAATATGCTCAGTTGTTAGTCAAAATAAAAAAAATACACATAGCTGTTGCAACAGTAGCACCAGCACTAAAACCAACACCTCTTAAACCCAGAATCGATATACTTAGTCTGGCCATAAATACTGTTACAATTAAAAATAAACAAAATATTACATTTGAATTAGGAATCTGTCATTTTTATATGCATTGAGGTTTCTATATTGGCGCCAATACATTGTACAATATGTTGCGATATTAAAATGGAATGGGTTGATAAAGAGAACCGAATCGCTGTGATTGCATTACACAAAGTAGGTATGGAGCCAAATGTAATATTTAAAATTCTCCATACGCGTGGTATTAGTAAGATATTTCTGTACCGGGCTATTAATAGGTACAATGAGACCTCCTCTGTTCATGACAGAAAAAGATCTGGCCGTCCACGTAGCGTTCGTACGAAAAAGGTGGTCAAAGCAGTAAGGGAAAAAAATTCGAAAAAATCCTGTCCGTAAGCAAAAGATTTTATCTCGGGAGATGAAGATAGGACCTAGAACCATGTCGCGTATTTTAAAAGATGACTTAGGACTTGCAGCCTATAAGAGACGTACTGGTCATTTCTTAACTGATAATTTAAAAAGAGAATAGGGTGGTAAAATCGAAACAACTACTGAAAGGGTTACGCAAAGGAAGGTCACAGAAAAATTGTGTTTACGGATGAGAATTTTTTTACAATAGACAACCGGACAACAGTAACAAAAAAATATAAGATGTTGATAAATATGACCTGCTTTTATAAGAATAACGATTCGCTTAATATTTATGTGAAATAATATTGATTTGCATTTTTAAATCAAGAAATAACGTCTAATAATTCAGATATTTATATTCTGTTTTATATGTCAAATGAAACACCAATCACTGCGCGTGACGTCATACGTAAGTAAATGCTAGCGTTGTGGTGGTGAAGTTGTTCGTTGAGTTGACTTTTTATTTGAACACCGTATCAATAATCAATTATTATATTAGAAACCATTCAATTTGTGCTCCAACAAGTATAACAGAGGCTAAGAAAGGATTTTGTGCTTTTTAATATGGAACCTGGATATATGAAAGCCGACAGTAGAAATCTACCAAGAGTAGATATTATAATGGTTGGAAATTTCTTTGCCACTAATTTAGACTTTTGTGCAGCCGAATTTCGAAATGTTAAAACATCTGTGTAAGTATTTCAAAAATTCGTTTATTATAATTACGTGATATATTACACAATTATTGAAAATAACAAAATTTAACCTACAATCACAGGTTATGTAAAAAAATGTTTTTAAAGAGTTATTTCTTAATCTAAATGAGATACATTTATTTTATTTTAATGTTTTTTCAGATCGGCAAGACAATCCTACGGTGATGATGCCATAGGGTATGTGCAACTTCGACGTGAATCAAATATATGTACCATCAAATGCAAGGTATGCCCAGAACATAAAATTCGTGCTAAATCTTATGAAGCGACTATAATAATCGAAGAAAAGAATGGAAAAATCATTAGCGTTCAGTGCCATGATTGTGCTGCATCAATGGGAGGTTGCAAACATGCTGTGGCATTCCTGATGTGGGTCCACAGGAGAAGTGAAGAACCTTCTAGTACTGATATACAATGTTACTGGAAAAAATCGAAATTGGCTCAAGTTGGTACTAATGTTCGGTATATTACTGCCAAGGATCTGTCTGCTGGTAAAAAACCATGTTCAACACAGGTTATTGTACAAAATAACTTATTGACACAATTTCTTCAGGAAGCAATGAAACGAGATGTCAATACTTGTGAAACATTGCGATACAATAACTGCAGAGTGAGAAGTTATGAAAAATTATCACTTCATTACTTGGACCGTTTATTTTGAAAGTGGTGTAAGTCCATTTTTGAGAAAAATGAGCTATCACGTAATTCATGCTTAATTTAATGTAAACTTTTTATATATAACTAGTCCATGTTTAATTTCTCGAAAAAATCCCATGTTTTGTACAACTTAAAATCGGTCGGTAAATGAAATTGCATAATCATTGATTATGAAAGTGGTGTAAGTCCAATTGACAGAGGTAGTTGGCATAGCAGATGGATACCGATCAGTGTTTTGTTATTTTTCATTTATTTTATACTAGCTGTGTCCCGCGGTTTCACCCGCGGATGATTTGCATTGTTTCCCCTCCGTGTTTCCCCTACTCGTAAGTTAAAAGATAGATATTAAAAAATTAGAGAAATGTATTAGAAAATGTACAGCGCATAACCTGTGAGAAGAAAATAAATACGACAAGGCTGTATGACTCCGTATCTTTGACCGTATTTTGGCGAATTAAAAAAACAACAAAAACAACAGTAGCAAAATTATCAATTTATTACCTCTACGTCCTGGAAGACCGTTAAAATTTGAAAAAATCGCCCTGGAGCCTTTGTACCAAAATGCCAGACCTATTACGTACGAAAAATATAAAGACATGAAGCAGCTACTACCCTATATACCTCCGGTGCATCATGCATATTTTGAAACACTACCACATGCAGAGAATAAGTAAATTCTTGTAATCAGTATCTTGTAATGACAATGTAATTGCCGTCTAAAATAAAATTTTATGTGTTGTTATGCGTATTTGCAAACAAAATTATATTAAAATGAAGTATATTTTAAGCGATATTTGATTTTTCAAAATTGAAATTAAACGATTTTTACAATTGTCTAATTTTTAAAGTGGTGTAAGTCCATTTACAGCACATAAATATGTGTTATCGTAGTCTAATTAGCCAAAAACAAATTTATATAAACAAATTAAATGTTGATAAACAATAGAAACAATGCCAGACCTCATATGATTTGCCTGTATTTTTAAATCAACAAATATAGTAACCTTTAATTTTCTCGAAACAAAAGAAAATGGACTTACACCACTTTCAAAATAAACGGTCCACTTAATAACAGATTATTGTGATATTGGAGATTGCAAGTTATTTTTAAATGTTATAGCAGAGTATTTTACACCAGAAAATATTAAAGGGGTTGAAGAGAAGACTCGGGCTCAATACAAAGATAAGCTTTGGCATGAACTTCGCTATGGACGCATTACTGCTTCAAAAGCTTATGAAATAAGTAAATGTCAAACTGACAATGGGTTTTTGATAGCTGTAATTATGGGAGCGAAAATACCAGATACTAGAGCTATGAGGAGGGGTAGAGAATTGGAGACTAAAGTAAAAGCAGTGGTTGAAAATATACTAGGCAAGAAAGTGAAAGAGTGTGGTTTGTTTATTTCCCTACAATACCCTTTTATAGCTGGTTCGCCAGATGGCATTTGTGAAAATCAATTCTGTATTGAAATAAAATGTCCTGCAAGTGAAAAAACCTATAAGAATTATTTAAAAGACAACAATCTGACAGAAAAATATATGGCTCAAATTCAAATGCAAATGTTTGTGACTAATTTAAAAAAATGTTACTTTTGTGTTGCTGATTATGATTTTGAAAGCAGCAACCATGTTAAGCTCATTTTAATTAATTATAATGAAGAATTGGTAAAGCACTATATTTTATGCTTGTGTGAATTTTGGATGAAAAATGTGTACCCTATACTTCAAGAAAGTACAAAATAAAATGACTTGAAATATTCTTTTGTTTTATTTATTAAAATTCTTTTTCATTGAACAATACTATCTTGTAGGTTGATAAATGCACATGCTATTAACACACAATCATCAAGTACACGAATCAGGTTTGAATTTAAAACCGAGTGTGGCTTTAACGTTGAAAACTCACGAATTCTTAGGATTACTCTTTCAATGTGTATTCTTAAGCTTGCAATTTGCTTAGTTTTAAGTGCATCTTGCTTATCTAATTTTACACCTTTAGTTACACTGGGAGGTCTCAATAAATAACGTTGCTTTTGGATTAACACTTGCTCAATATGCTTGAATCCACGATCAGCCAAGACCCAACTTCCAGGCTCCAGTTGTCCTGAAAAGCCACAGGTTTCGAGAAGTAATGTGTCACTAATCCGTCCTCCATAGCCTGGTGATATATAATTTACTAACCCATTGGGGGTACTTGATATTAAATACTTAATAGTATTCCCCTTTTTATATTCAGACCATGTCAAAGCTTGGTTTAATGATTTAGCTGGTTTTTCTATTTCTATTTCAAAACAGTCTATAATGCAGCTGACTTTATTATAGCGATGTTTAAATGATATTGGTAGACATCTCTTAATGTATTTAGTGTCCAGTTTTACAATAAATGGTTTGAGATTACTTGCAATTATTGGAACATTCTTTAGAAAAATTTTGCCAGCGTAAGTTTCAGATATCCCAAATTGATCAGCAAGTTCTGAAAATGTTGTATTTAACCTAATTTTTTTCAAACATAATAGAATGTGGTCAGTAAGAATATTAGTATTTTTACTAATTAAATCAACCAAAAAATAACAGTCTTTATTTAATCCAATGTAGAAGCGTGGTTTTGCCTCAATTTTTATTTTCATATTGTTCAGAGCTTGTTGTGTTTCTCTTTGTTTTCTTATTCTAATTTCATCTTCATTTAAACTACTACTGTCTGATGATATATTAGACTGGAGTGGTTGTATAGAAAATGATGACGCTTGAAACAATGTAGATGTGGCATAACTGGATATATTACTATCAGACCCATCCTTAAATTTTCTGTTTATTTTAGAAATATTAGACACTGAGGCTCCCATAAGTTGTTCAACTTTGAAAGGAGATGTGGATATTGTAGATGACTATATTTTAGATGGTGAAGTGGCAGTATTTTTGGAATGATAATCAGTTTGTGTATATTTACTTCTGAAATATTTACTTTTAAAAATAACTTGAACACCTTTGTCTTGTGTTTTTGGCACAGGTTCCACTCTTACAAAGTCAGTCTGTATATCTAAAACAAAGATACAGGTTATTTAATATTAATAGTCAGTGTGAAATAGTGTTTATAAGACGAATTTAGTACATACCATGGGACAGAGTTGTAATCTCTTTAGTACTTTCTAATTTGTTATCTTCTAAGGCTTCTTGTATTAAGGCCAATCTCTGTCATTTGCCAACAGCAGGACGAGGTGTACTCGTTGATGGTATGCTTCTTTTTCTATCAGCTTGACAGTAGAATTTAGATGGAACGCATCCAGGTTTCATTACTATTTTTTTTACATAACCCATTACATGATAACGCATGTAATTTTCCATATCGTTTGGAAGCTACAACAAATTAGAAATATATACTGTAGTTGTACTACTATATAAATATACACTGCACTATATATATTTTCAGTGAATATATATATACTTACGTCGAAGTGATCCTCACAGAAGTAAACTGGTGAATTAGAAGAGATTGCATCGTCTTGTCGTCGTGCTAATTTCAACCACTTTTTTCTCGCGTCTGCTTTTCGTGGTACATCGATAAATAATTTATTTGGAGTAGCTATCGAAGTATTCCTACACGATATGTTTTTCGTTCCATTACAACTATGAAATTCACAATAAAAACAACACGCTAAGGAACTTTTGCAACAGATTTTGTTTACCTACAAATGACGTCTCGCGGTTAGGGATCCCGCGTTGCAACGTTTACGCGGCAATTTAAAAATGTATATATTTAAACAGTATTTTATATACTCAAATGCTTTTATTTATGTAAAATCATATTTTTAGTGACTTTATAAGTGCATCATGATTAATATTTAACACTTTTAAAAAAATTGTCCGGTTGCCTATTGTGCAACATTTTAACAAACAAAATGACCGTATTTATGCTCAAGGCTCTAAGAAATCTTCCCAATTAGTCGACAGAGTGCAACGTGGGCACTATCTGACTTCAGTGAAGGTTTGGTGGGGTATTAGCTATGAAGGAGTGACTGAGCCATACTTTTGTGAGAAAGGTATCAAAACATTGGCACAAGTGTATCAAGATACCAATCTTAAGAAGGTAGTGAAGCCCCTTAACACCATGTTCTATAACCAACAATGGTCCTTCCAGCAAGACCCGGCGCCGGGTCATAAAGCTCGGTCTACGCAGTCTTGGTTGGGAACGAAAGTTTCGGACTTCATCAGAGCTGAAGACTCGCCGTCGTCTAGTCCCGATCTTAATCCGCTGGATTATGAATTATGGTCAGTTTTAGAGAGTACGGCTTGCTCTAAACACCACGATAATTTAGAGTCCCTAAAACAATCCGTACGATTGGCAGTGAAGAATTTTCCAAGGAAGAGTGCGTGCTTCTATTGATAACTGGCCTCAACGTTTAAAGGACTGTATTGCAGCCAATGGAGACCACTTCGAATAAGCTTTTTATATATTAAATTGTCTTATATTTATGTATTAAACTAACACACAGTAAAAGTAATACGTGTTATTTGCAATAGCAAATATTTTTTTCTTTGTTTCAGTATTTATGGCAAGACTAGGTATATAATTCACTATTGTAAGTAAACTAGAGCCAAAAATAAAGTGTTTTACTGCGAAAAATAAATCCGTCAGTAGTGGCTTGGAACAAATATTATTATTAACAATAAGTTTTTCTTCAAGAGGAGCATTTCAATTAACTGTTATTGACCATGTAGGGTTATATAAATCTACAGCTTGTTGAATAATAAAGAAGTATCTGCAGTTATTGCAGTACTTAGGTCCAAATTCATATAACTGCCAATTACAGAACACGATCGCAGTAGGGTAAAGAGAAGTTTTACAAAATATGTTCATTTCCAAATGACATACGCACAGTTAACTAGACACAAAAAAAAACAGACACGCATTTTTTCTTGAAATGTGCAGGTCATATGTGATGCAAATTTAAGTTTACTAGATGTAATCTCTAGGTGGCCGGGATATGTACATGTTACTAGAATTTTCAATTATTTCCACATTCGATTAGACTATGAAGTAAAAGTAATAGTAGTGGCTGCCTATGTTGGACATAGTGGTTACCGATGTCGCTTATATTTATTGACACTATTTTCACGCCCCTCAACACTAAGTGAGGAAGCTTATAATCAAATGTTCTCAATGACTGGGTAGTTTTCCGAAGCGGTAGTAGTTTTGATGTTTATGAGCGCCTTCTTAGGACCTAAACTGAATAAAGTATTTGTGATTTCAACACTTACAAGAACAAGGAATACTGTAGGAAGCTAATTTGGTTTTTCGAAGACACGTTTTCCTTGTTTACCCAAGGGCTTCCAAATAAAACTAGATACTACAATATATTAGGCAGTTTAACGCGAGAGGGTAGCTCATGGCTACCTCCCTTAACCCGCCCCCCCCCCCGATCCTTTCTCCATTTAGATTATCGCTAGCGCGCGACCGCATCGCGCGTGGCAGTCCCCTATTATTACCGCTGGCGCGCGAACGCATCGCGCGTGCTGTTCCGCTATTATACGTACCGCGAGAAGGACGTACGTGCAGTCCGATATAGTACGTGCCGCGAGACGTACGTGAGCTCCGCTATTATATGCGTGCCTAGTGCGCAAATCAACTCGTGAGTGAATAGTGAATAAATTTTATGTGACCCGCCTACTGATTGGATACGGACACAAACCTGCCGAAACCAGCGATCAGCCTCTCCCAAGTAAGCGGGTATATTTATATTCTATCCTAGCTCGATCGATTATATACTCTTGGATCCTACGATTGAGCGTATTTCCCGTGATACCTTGCCCACGCAAACCGCCAAACTACAGTCCACATCTCTCCTTAGAAAACTACCGCAAATAATGGAGGTGAAAGGAATCAAGTGAGTGGCCCGTTCGAGCCCGCATTTTCTTGGTCCCTCTCGCCGGACAATCGAGCCCACTTTATGGTCCATTCGAGCCGGACATCCCACTGATATAGAATCATACCTTCGCACAGAAGATATTGAAACAACTTTATCAAGAAAAGAGAATACTTCAATTAGGTTCTCTCCTTTTAACATATTGATATATATGCTTCATATATGCTATATACATATATATTATATTGTTCACTAATTCATTAATTTCCTTCTGATGCGAGGACTTACATTATTTTGAGGTATTTTTTGTAACAAGTAAAAGAAGAATACAGTTTGTTTTAATAAGTCTTGCATTATTCAAACGTCCTAAAACTTTCTCGTCCGGAATACGCGAGACTACACGGCATTATGAAAAAAATCCGACATCACGTGGCGTCCACCGGTGGGCATAACTACCAATCTTTTCGATACGGTGCTGTGGAGTTTCAAAAACTAAGAAATATAATTATGGATTACCAAAAATGATGTTGGCTAGTCATACCATTATTACGGAAGATGGTGTATGTTTTCCGGCATGTTGGCTGCACGGTTTGGAAGATAATGCTGAAATATTTGCTTGGATCCAACAACAAGAGATAATTATCGCCCGGTGCTTATAAGCTGAAACTGCAGAGTTATATGGTTGAAGACAGAAAAAAGTTTTAAAGCATGTGATGACCAGCAGGTGACCCAAATAAAAACAATCCCGGAGATAGTAAATACTAAACAGATGCATGATATGGTGAGTAAACGTAAAAAACGTAACGGAACAGACCAGAGTATAGTTGTGATAAAGCTACTCGGCAATTACTTTTCTACGGTGGTACAACATAACGGAATTAAGGGAGAAACTAAATATCTTCAAACTGACAAAAAAACTATATAGATGAAATAAAACACACACCTGAATTTAAAAATTTTGCAACCTATTGTTAAACACGGGAGAGACTTGATAGTGGTATGGAAAGCATGTCTGCTAATAGGGTCGGCATCGATAGGATAGGATCTCGTCGTCATATAAGAAATAATAGATAAAAGGCATTACCTAAAGATTCTCAATGAAAATTTGAAGGAAAAACCTAAATTAGTTCTGGGAAATCATTTCCACTTCCAACAAGCCATGGCCTATTAACATATGTATTTAAATAGTAAACTAATGGGTATTATATAATTCACACATTACCATATCTATAGCTTCTTTGGAGTATTTTAGCAAGAAACGAATATTTAAGTTTCCAAATTTGTTTACAAGAAACTAAGTTATAGGTTAGACATATGATCTGTTTTAAGCGAATTAAGAAAGTTAACCTCTAAATACAACTTTACAGATTTAAGTTTAAACAGTTTCATGGCAGATTATTAAAATAATCGGATCTGATATAAGAGAAAACAATTAATATAGAAATGCCTGTTGAGCTTGTTGAAGAACAATTAAAGAGATTTAAGGTAACAAAAACTGCACCATCATACACTGTGAACAAACAAACATATCACAGAATAGACACCACTAGTGATAAATTATGAAGCATCTGTTTGGAGTAAATCTCATGCGTTTGCTAAAAAATCTCAGGTGAAGTTCCTAGCATAAACAATAATAGTTTAGACACTGCATCAGATAATAATATGCATACAATCATATCTAAAGAAGATAGTGAGGTTAGGAGAACCGTAAGGTAAACATAGTTAAAGTGGCCCCGTAAGGTAAACCGGTCACGTTGCATAATTAAATGAACTAAAGAGCACCATCTGTTGACAGTGCAAGAAAATCATTTATGACCGTCATGACTGTCATCATGACCGTCGCCATATTGCTTCAGAAAACATTAACACGATATGTAAACGCGGAAAAACTATTGTGAAAAAACGTGTCTTTTGTAATCTCTGATCTAAGCCGAGTATTTCCAATATCGTACTAATATAATAATACTCTATCCCTTAGGTATCTCTAACTATTTATTTCAAGCCAAAGTACAACAATGTAATCTCATTTGTCATTTTTATAGTTTATTTTTTAGTTACGATCCGTTTCGATTAAAGTGGCCTAGTCTGTAGGTAGGTAAAGTAACTTGGAAGATAGACCAATCAAATCTAGTATAAATAGAATTTCAGCGAACATAAGGCAATAAGTATCAAATGACGTTTGAAAAGATCCTGCTAATAATATACTTCATAAATAAGAAAGACGAAGAAGGTAGTATTCTTGTGTTGAAATCATGAACATAATTCTTAACCTAAATTATTTACTTTCACACACCTTAAACTCCACAACCCTAGATAATACATAACTAGAACACAAGAAAAGTACAAAGAAGTAACAAAAAGTTCACACATAAATGCAAAAACAAAACATTTGCACTTTTTGTACACACGAATGTTGTAATCGACTATAATTAGGAACATAATTAATTCTAACAACTATTCTGTCTGGTATGCATACTCGTGAATATTATGATTCTGTTGTGGATTAATTTCGAATAAATAATATAAAATAACATAATAACAAAAAATTTCCTCTAATCCCCTCAGCGGAATCATTCTCTATTCAGAATCTCTAATTACGATTCCTTGGCCCGATATACACGTCATTTATTTTAAAAGAAATACTGATAAGGGACGCCACCTTAAATTACGTGAGCGTTAGATGGTCCCATAAACATCGGATGCACCCCCTAATCTTCTATCTCAGAATATCGAGGTCACCAAGCTCGCGTTTCAATCGCGCTCACCGGGCCTGAAAAAAAATGCGAAAAGGATGCGGAAAAATGAGGAACAGCTAAGAACAACAACAACCCGCTAGTAGAGATAACAAACATATTAAAAGAATACGACGATGAATACGTATAGTGTAAGTACATGAAGACCAATACTCATCAGGGGCTTCCGTAAGGTCACTGGAGACGGTAGCTTCAATACTACGACATCGACAAAAAATAGAGTAGGCCAAGAATCCCAAAGGTATTCTTCTGCTGCTACAAATTAAAATGGGTGAACAACCAAGAACAACAACAACCCGGTAGTAAAGATAACAGACATATTAAAGGAATAAGACGATGAATACGTGTAGTGTAAGTAAGTACACGAAGACCAGTATCTGGGGCTTCCATAAGGTTAATATGGAAACAGTATCCTCAATACTTGTGCCTTCATAATGTGCTTCTTTAACCCAAGATTATAAAGCCCGTGTTCCCATAGAAATGACAGCAGAAAACAAACAAGCGCCTTTGCTAATGCATGCTGAATATTAAGCATGCAGATTACGACTCGATAATTGCTTAAAAATATAAATTTACTTTGAGCTTGTAAGATCCAGCCGAATTGAAATTTGTACCACTTTGTAATCCCTACAATTAAATGTATTCAATTCAATGTTTCTCGACTTTACTTCACCATAAATATACCAGTGCAAATAAGGGGCAACTCGTACAATTCATTTCATTTGTTACTATAGATAAACGAAGACCAATCTTCCTAAAGGTGAACAAAATTAAATTGCCAAACAATAAATCATCTCACATGAGATTCCTCCATCCTCAAAAACATTGATCTATTCAGTGATTATGAATCAAAGTATATAAGCAACCGATTTTGACGCCACGAAGTGATCAAGCTATTACGATTAGTACAAATACTACTACTTATACTTAATTAATTTTATGTATTTTTCATAGAAATACTAAAACCTTACATATAATTACTGAATATCCAAGATACCAGAAAAATAACATTGTCGCGACATATCAAATTTATAGTGTTAGCAGACGACTGTATTAGAATTGTCCGTACTATTGACCTGACATGCCATTGGTCGAATTTATCGGCTGATCTCAGCTGATCGTACATTAGTGGAATGCTATAAAACGTGAGTCGGTCGAATCATTGAGGACATTCTTGCTCGGTCGTCTCTCTGTTTTTATGGTTTATTGTGTTACTTGAGTTATTTAAATGTTGATGTGAGTTTTCGTGTTGAGATATAAATTTTTGGAGACAAAAAATGATTATGCCTTTGAAAATGTTGCATATTATTTAAGAAGCTGCATTAAAAATATAGATGCTCATCCGCTTTCTCGCAACGTAACTGCTGATGATGTCATTCGTGGAGAATGTGAGATTCCTAAGCAGTTAATTGATTTTATGCGAAATCTTATTGAAGGACCTAATCTTTCTGATGAAGATTCGAACGGACTGAAAATTAAAATAACGTCAATATGTAGTGACATCATTTATGCTGTCACTAGGGGTGCATGTAAGCCCGCAAAAAGTTTATCTCTTGGATTGGCAGTAAAGTCTTTAACCAACTCTCGGCAAGTAATTACGATACTTAATAGGTATGGCCATACAATTGGATATAATTTGGCAAAAGAATTGGAAACCGAAATGACATATACATCGATCCAAGATAACAAAGTTATACCAAAAGGCATCACTGCAGCAAATGGACACAGCACCCACGTAGCGTTCGACAATTTCGACCGCTTCGTTGACACAACTTCTGGAAAGGATACAATGCACGACACAGTTGGAATTATTTATCAATTCTCTAGTAATGGAACGGATAATTTTGATAATGGTGAAGCTACAACTTCACCAGCGCCTCAAGTAAATGACAACGAAAATGGAGAAGGGCCTACCCGCAAGAGAAGGCGTTTCAATGAAATATCACGAGAAATTCGACCATATTATTCTAAACCTAAGGCAAGTATGCAGCTGATTACCAACTGATTCGTTTACCAATACAACGGAGTTATGCAAAGCTGCTACAGAAATAGCAACAGATAAAGATTTATTATGGATAAACGGATATCGTTGTCAAGAATTGATTCTGTACCTATGTGGTTGGGTTATAACTGTATGATATCTTTTGACCGCAGTGAGAAGCAAAAAGTTGAATATTTGCCTCCCATAAATTCATCACCAACATCGTATGCAGTAGTCAATGAAACATTAAACATGACTAAAGAAATCGCTGAAAAATGTCAGCAGCCAGAAATTATTGTGACATATGATTTAGCGATAGCAAAAATGGCAATGCAAATTCAAGAACAAGAAAAACCGCTATACAATAACATTTTTGTTAACTTGGGAGCGTTTCACACAGAGATAGCATTTTTTAGAGCCATCGGAAAATATATTGACTCCAGTGCATTAGTGGAAATACTGGTGCAAGCAGAAGTATTAGCCGGCGGCTCTATGAATAGCTTTTTAACAGCAAGCATTTCAATCGTTGCAAGCGCTTGCATCCGCTAACCGCTGCCGCATTACAAATATTACATTTTGAACAGTATTTATCCACAACTAATGTAACACTTGAGGCGATGGATGAACTGCTGCAAACGCAAATACAGAATTCATCAAATCAGACTGCGTATGACGTCAACGAAACAATCGAGTTACCAGATTTATTGAGTCGTATTGTTAACGGTTATAAAGAATTATGCAATCAGACTTTGACCGGAGAAAAAGAGAAAACTGCTCAATTTTATTACCAGTACTGTGAGTTAATTAATTTATACCATCGGTTTTCCAGAAGTATCCGCACCAGTAACTTTGAACTGTACGTGGACTCAATTTTCAACATGTCTGATATATTTTTTGCGTTAAACCAGCACAATTATGCCAGATGGTCCTTGTTATATTTGAGCAATTTAATCAATTTGTATACTATTAATTCATCTTTGGTAGCTGAATTTCGTCGAGGCGCCTTTGGAATTAGACGAACTGCAGCAAATTTTGCTCGATCACCGGTTGACTTAACGCTAGAGCAAACCATCAATGCTGATGGTAACAATCAATTGGCTGATAATCTTGCTGCGGACTCAATATCTGCACGTCAAAGATGGGCGCTCAGTCACAGCATGAGGACGAAGATATTAACATCTATCAAACAAAATATCGGATTAACGAAAAAAGATGATACTTCGCACTCATTGCAACAAAGTAAAATTAAGAAAGACAAAAAAAATATTAAGAGTATCATTGAAGCAATAAAATGTACGATGAATCCATTTGATGATACAATTGACAAAGATACATTATTCAACATTTCAACTGGTAAAGCTGCATCTAAAAAAGTTGCTGATTTCCTGCTGAACGTTAAAACAGCAGGCTATCAACAAAAATTAAATTTTATCTCGGAATGCTCTTCAACTCCCGGAAGATTCGATAAACCAATAAAACGAAACGAAATCTGCGATTTTGCTTCTCAATGTTTGACTAAAGTCTTGAGTACCAAAGACAAGAACAAGAAAGTATTGTTGAAAATGGAGCGAGACGTATTTGGGCGACTTTTGGCAATAAGTCTAAACAAAAAAATTAATCTCGAATTTTGCCTGACTTTTCCACTAGCACCATTGGCCCCTGCTCTTTTTCATGTACCGGACAGATGTTAAAAACTCCAAAATCATCGTTAGCAAAGGCTTTGAAATCCAAAACTGAAATGGTTGAGCCAACACATATCAACGTTGAAATAATAGATGGTTTTTATTACTTGCATGTAATCGGATCTTCTATAGCTCAAACTTTTGATAAAATTGCCGAGTCAATACTCATAAAAATATGTTCAACAAACGCAACAGAAATACATTTAATTTTTGATCGCTACTTATCACCGTCAATCAAGGATTCCGAACGTGAAAGCAGAAAAGTATTCGATATTCCGTACAAAATTTTCGGGACCTCAACAAACTAGACCAAAAAATGTTTTGCAAAGCCTTAAAAATTATCGCTTTAAAGAGGCTCTGGTGCTGTTTCTGGCTGATTATTGGCAAAACGACAATTTGGTAACAATAATCAAAAACAAAAAAATCTTTTTAACCGTCGAGCATCACTGCTACTCTTATCAAGTTCAGGAAAATTCCGTAAAAAAAACTGAAGAAACTAATTATGAATGTCATCACGAAGAAGCAGATACAAGGATTATTTTTCATGCTTCTAAAGCGGAACCAGGCTCAAGAGTTTTAATGAAAGCCTCTGATACTGACGTTTTGATTATTTTGTTAGGAAATATGCACAAACTTATCGAATCAGAAATTTGGCTTGCCAGTTCAGCTAATAAAAAGAGTAATAATCAAACTGTTGATTGCATTAATTGCACCGATTTAGCGTTGAAGTTAGGAATTAAATTATGCCAAAGTCTTCCAGCCTTCCATGCATTTACTGGTTGCGATTACACGGCTGCATTTTACAATAAAGGGAAAGTAAAACCTTTTCAGCTATTTTCGAAAAATGAAATATATCAAACAGTTTTTGCATCATTAACAAATGCTGCTGATATTTTCATTGATGAAAAAATGAAGGCCGTTCAAGAATTTACGGCTAGTATGTATGGTATCAGGAACTGCACCAGTGTGAATGATGCGAGACATCGCATTTTTATGAAAAATTACTCTGCAAAAGAAGAAGGCGAGCACTTTTTAAAAAAAATAAAAGGCTTCGACTCCAACTCCATACCACCATACTGGATATCATTAATTCAGAAAATTATACGAACTATTTTCGTAAATTCCATGTGGCTTAATGCAACGGATCCAATATGCGTGAAACTTCAGCCTGAGAACTGCGGTTGGTTCTTAGATGAATATTTAAAACCAGTAGGATTCATTGGGGATCATACACCTTTAAAGATAGAAGACATTGTCGAAAGAACTGAAACGGAGAGTGATGACAAAGAAGATTCAGAAGTTGGAGATCACAGTTATATGTCCGATGACTCGGAACCTGAATAATAAAAAAAAAATGTATTTTTAATTTTTTACAATAAATAGAAGTATTTTTTTAATTGTTGTTTTTTATTTTGTCTTCTAATAATAAAGATAAAATTTGCAAGATTAGTAATATATATGTATTACTATAACCTTTTTCTTCACTAAAGATTTGTATATACTTTAGTGTCACATAAAAAATAACACACATAAATAATGAATTGATTGAAAAATAAAAAATTAAATGACTATTTCTCTATTTTAATAATAAAATACTCCAAAATGATGCACAGCATATACGCGTCTATCGCTATCCTTTTCATTTACAAGCACAAATAGCATGCGCACTCTCTTTCTTTAAATGGACGGACCTTAAACAGCTGCTATGCTGTGTCCTCTTCTATCGCATGGGATGGTTGGTTGGGACCTCTCAGTCGCACACATTCACTCGCAGCGATATTTTACTTTTTAAAATTCGACAACCGGAATTAGGGACTGATTTTTCGCAGGCAACCCTATACCACCGTGTTCTTAATTAAATAATCTTTAATTTTATTTAAGTTCAATTCAATAAGCAGACCGTTGCAAAATGCTAGTATAGATTTACCTGTTTATACCTGGCTACCCGATAGTTGTGACCGGAAAAAATAGGCAACCTAACGTTTGCATATTCTATGGGCTTCATACTTTCGATTGGTATAGAGATTATCTAATAATCACACCGGTGGAATGTTTAAAAAAAAAATTTTTTTTAATTATTAATTAAAAATACCCTGGACTAAAATTTGTTAGGCAACCCATATGCAATATATTTATTGACATATTAAATTAAATATAAAATACGTTTCATGAAATAAACATCTCGGTGAAGGTCGTTTTATATCGGGATCCTATACTAAAAGGAATAATAGGTTCAGATAAGCCAGCGATGTACGCTTCACGTACATTAACTGAGCAAAAATATTCAACAATAGAGAAAGAATTGCATTTCATATCTTTATGCAAAGAAATTTACAATCTTCACTGATCACAGATCAATAACATGGGCAACGAACGTCAAAGAGCCAAACTAAATTCAATACTAACTAGATAGAGACTTTAAATTAGCAGAATATTATTTTGACGTACAGTATAAACAGGGAAAGTTAAATGCCAATGCCGAATTATTTCGCGAATCGTGCTTTATTGCGAATTTAAATTATGCATCACAATTATGACATTGATAATATCCTCGGCCAAGTACGACACACGCTAATGTAAGTGATATAAACATACGAACACTTTTAGATATGTCAATTACTCCCGATAATAATAGTAGTCAGGAGGACTATCGAAATTGACAAGACAGAATCTCAGAAATACAAGATTGGATAGACAGGCAATTAAAAGAATTCCATATTACAAAAACTTCAAGAAACATAACTAGAAGATAGATCAAAAGGCAAAAACATCATAAAACATATGTGGATTCCAATAAAGGATACTAAAGATCAAATTATTCAATTGCTCAAAGAATACACTATACCAGATAGAACATTTTATTGTAATCTTCATTATGAAGAATTCCTATCATTATTTTCTAGTTTTTAAAACTGTATTTAGTAACATATGGCTAAAGCTAATCAGATGTATGAACCGAGTAACTCAGATAGAAAACATTGATGAATAAAATCAAATAATAAATAAATACCATGAATATAAAACTATACCTAGGGATGTTCAGAAAACATACACACATTCACAGGAACAATATTAGAAAATATTCAGACTTAGTAAATGCGAAAAATGTTTTTTTTTTATTCGATTGGTGACAAATTAACATGCGGGTCACCTTATAGTAAGTGATCACCGCCGCTCAGGGACTAATGCGATATGAGAGTAAATATCAGAAAACCCCGTTAAAATAACCCTTATCGTTAACTGACACACCGTAATGGATGTACAACAAACTACAATTACACACAATTTTTCAAAATTTGCAGACTATACAACATGCGACCGTAACTGTATTCGCATTGCGGAAGTCTCACCACTTTTTCAGTCACTGGAATTCCAATGAAAATAACAACAGATTCGAACACCAAATTCGATAAGGATTTTTCAATGCACAACACAAACATCCATTTCACTACACGACATACATTCAACCTTAGTCGAAATGATTAGGATTCAATACATCATAGGCCTACTTTAGAACATACGCAATCATTGTATATCATAATATAATACTGTCAGCAAAAGGGTTTACGCTATTGGAACTCTTATATGGACATACAAGTAGCAAAACGAACTTCATTTTTTAACAGAAGTTTATTAATGTTACGTAATAAAACATAGAACATATTCAAAAGTTTGTAAATTCAAATAAATAGCAAGTTATGGCCAGATCAAACTTAAACACTGAAAATACGATTTTTAAAGTAGGCCATTTAGCCAACAAGCAAGTAGCAAGGACGATCAGAAGTAATAATTTGGAACCAAAATACTTAGGCCCATAGACTTATTGTTCATATTAATCTTGAACAAATACCCGAAATGAAATGAATGAAAATGACAGTTAAATTGAGCGAATTGCGATACTAATTAGTTCATCTCCCGTATTCACATGATCTGGCCCCAGCAACTATTATTTATTCCCAAACATAAAAAGGTTTCTTCAGCGAAATAAATTTTTATCGAATTCTGAAATCATGGCCAAAACGGAACGTATTTTGAAGGCCTCAACAAATCATTTTTTAAAGGATGTCTTGGATGACCGCTGTAATAAGTGCATTACTCTAAACGAAGATTATCCAGAAGAATAGAGGTAGCTAATAAAGAACCTTTTCCTTGTGAGGCACGGGGCTGTTCATTCCATGTAGTACATATCTTTTTAGTTTGCATTGTGACTGGTGCATAGATTGAAATTAACATTTTGTAGCCTAGCCAGAGCAATTAAATATTTTTGCTATCAATTTCCTAATTGTAAGCATGGAATGTTCGACACATCACATATTTTGTTTTTACTAACGAGGCATATTTACAAGGGAAAATCTAGAACATGCTGTCATCGGTCCAATAATACACGCATATAATAAGTATTATTCCTGTGTAAAAAGAATATAAAGTTACCACATTAGAGAAAATAATAAAAATAAAACACCTTAAACTCAGTATATTCACAGAAATTTGATTTATTGTGCTATTACATTACTGTGTTGATTCGAGACTAGCTATTGCCATTCTCAAAGCGCCGTCTCTGGTTTTGTTACCTCCTATAAAACCGTTACTGTGGCAGAAAATGCAATCTGGTATTCCTGCTATGGCGCTGAGTAATTCGTCTCTAACACCAAGCCAACTATTATGAAGAGGTTTCCTGTAACAATACGATTTTAAATGGCATCAGTTGCATTTAAAGCATAAGCACTAGGAGAATATCGTTAACAAATTATACAACCTAAACTCACTTATTTTAAACTAACGGAATTTATAAAGTACTTTACAAAATGAAAATGAAAGATTTACTTAAATCGTGTTAAAATAAATTCTTAGTAACATTCGCATGAGCTGCATAATGAAAATTATATTACCTAAGAACAAAACTGGTGGGATTAACAGGAACAGCTTGCACCCTCCAAGACTCGGGTTTGTCATTGAACAATACATAAGTAGCTTCCCCTTCTATGTTCATTTCTTTTTCTAAATCAAACAGATGCTCTTTCCATGGAAACCTTTCTGTAAACTCCACTATTTTGCCAGACTTATGTACTTGAAATCTATTTTCCAAGGCTGTTCTCACAAATACTCTGGCTGGTAACCACACTGATGTAATATAGTTAAAAGTATACATAAACTCTTCACCAACAAGGTCCATAGCTTTCATAAATATCTCGTCTATATTTATTTCTTGTTTTGAATTCCATTCTGGATTCAGCCTACCCACTCTGGCACTTAGACCTGTACGAATCTTATACTTCGGTTCTTCCTCAGTCATAGGTACACCATTATCGATACCATCAATCTCTTGTAATAAATTCTCATAAACTTTATTATAGACTATATTTACATTTTCTGAATCTAGTAGTATTTCCTTCGGAGCTATTTCCTTTATGAGTTCCTCACCATAGTAGGTATAAATTAGACCAGCAGAACTGAGTCTGTAACAAAATACATATTACAAAAGTTATTTATTTTTTATTGCAATATACTTCAATAAAGATCAAAAGTGAAAAGAATGTTATTTTTTACTAGCTAATACCGGCAACTTCGTCTGTCTCGTTTCTTATCAATACATTTTATGTAAAGAGGAAAACACATACGCACCAAACGGCCCGTCCCATTTCTCCACAACAATAAAGCCACATCGTTGAAA